>ML776821.1:865061-881382 GCA_009831015.1 Picea engelmannii
TGTGTGTGTTATATTAATATAACACACTGTGTGTGTTATATTAATATAACACACAGTGTGTGTGTTATATAATATAACACACACTGTGTGTTATATAATATAACACACATGGTGTGTTATATAATATAACACACACGGTGTGTTATATCAATATAACACATTGTGTCTGGAAAATGAATAATAGTGACATATATGTAATGCTAACATGACGTAATATGATTTTGGAAATGATGCTAATATGACACAACCATTATGTAAAATGAATAGAAGGTCTCATATTACGATGCTAGTACGATTCGCATACGATGAAAAAATGACTTCCCATGTCAATGCAATACAATGCTAATACAACATAAAGGCAATGTAAAAGTGATTGTGAAATTGTTTTTTGCAATAATATTCAACATAGTATGATGGTAATGCAACACATAAAAAATTTATGTGTTGTATTCTTAATTGCTAAGATGATTCTTGTCAAAATTAATGCACAAGGTTTAGAAAAATTGATGCAAATAATTATGGAATTTTTAGCAAATAATTATGGATTTTTTAGCAAATAATTAATGACACGAGGTTTAGAAAAATTGATGCAAATTTTGCGTTGTACTTACAAGAGTTTTCTCTTCCAGAAAAACCAGGAGATGATACTACAATACCATATTGTAGTAATAAAGGAGATAGAATAGAAGCTAATAATGGATCACTCAAGCCATTAAAGGAGATATAATATTTATGTATGTTTATTTCTATTCTTGTTGTCATCCCAAAAATATATAGGACTTCTTTCAAAATATTAGCTTATTTAATACTACCCTTTCTAAATAGATAAACATCATCTAAAAATAGGGCATGAGTCAAGCACGAGACCCACCTATTTTAATTCCCTTATGTCTTCTAGATCATTTAAGAGAAACAAAAAACCTGCTAATACATTTAAACATAATAAGAAACATCATGTTGACAAAGAGAATCATTTCCTCAATCCCCCGGGGGGCTTCAAATAGTAGGAGGCTGATCCATTCACCAAAAATGAGAAAACAAAAGTATTTATACACTCCTAAATCCAATATATAAATGGGAGACAAAACCCTGTATGAATAAGAATGAGTCTTAAATACAACTAGATGACCTTGTGATCATGTGCCTTTTACATTGGGACTTCACTAAGTGAACCTATGACATATCACTTTCATTTGTGGGATATTAAAGAATTCCCCTAATTTCACTTAATATTTCAAATACCCCCTAAAAATTCTTTTGTTGAAACCACCTCCCAATACATTTATACATTTTTTAAAAACCCTTTTTTTACTAGATATCTAGGTATCCATTTTTTTCATGGAATTTTTAATACCCATTTTTATTTATACCCTAGTACATAGACAAGACCAAAATCTTATAATCTCACTAATCACAAAAATAACAAAAAAAAAAAACAAGTGCACTAACATCCTAATATATGGATATTCCACTATAGTAATATGCCCTTGGGTTAAAGGGATTGGTGTTATACTACTTTCACCCCTCTCTTCAGTCTAATACATGGTCATGCATTCACCGAGGAAGGCATTTATATATCCAGATATCTATTGGTAGACCTAGAAAGATGAGCTTCCCAAAGTCATAACTCGTCATGCCCTAAATATCTAATATCTTAGACATTTTAAGAAAAATATATATCTATATATCAATATTGTCTTTGAAATAATATCTATGCAATTGATCTACCCCATAACCCATTCCAATTTTATTATCATTCATAATCAAAGTTCCTCTCATTGTGAGATGCAAGAGATTGTGATCACATGGTTCAATATGTCGTAGGGGAATTCTTACTAACCTTTAGATACAAATGGGTCATTTCTTCCTACACGCTATCATTATATTATTTCTTTTCATATATTACAATCATAGGTTAGATGAAACACGCGGAGATTATTTGCATCTAAGGGATTGTAACCATGTTTCCAAACATGAGACCTAATTGGTTGGTTGATGTTAGCCCTTGACCAATTTTTTGAGGAACACTTGGTCATATTTGACCATTTTTGGGACTTCGATAGCTTGTCAAAGATGGAGCGCAACGCGAAGAAAAAATCGTGGAAGCTAGACCCCTTTTTGGGTCCTTTTAGCATTTTGGGTTAATGTAATGGGGAAGGGATGTCAGCTCATGGGTTCACCCATGATTAGGCCCACTTTTGTAATGTATAAATAGATAGGAAATGTAAGAAATAGTAGAAGTTGTTGCTTAGTGAAAGTTGGCTAAAGTGCTAAGAGTTGGATTTGTGTGATCAAGTATTGTAAGGCTTTGTGCATTTTGTGTAAGACTTGCAGAGATGAGTGTAAGTCCCTGTGAGAGACTATAGAAGGCTTTGTGCTATAAGGCAAGGAAGAAGGATCTAGCAAGCTACAGAGATATTTTGTCATGTGCATAGTAAGGATTGGAGGCTTTGTGCTGTAACTGAATGGAGACATTAATAAAGAAGAATACTTTGTGAACGTAGCCCCAAGGTGGGGGTGAACCATGGTAAGTATGTGTGTTGTGATCTATGCCTCGACTTTATGTGCTTGTCTCTTCTTTTGCTAAGTTATTTGATGTGTTTAGATAGATATATTTATGCTTTGTGCTTATGAGCTATGAATGAATGTTAGCTCTGATATGTATGAATATGCTTAGTGTTGATCTACAGGATCTGATCTGTTTACTGTTACTAAGTGTTGAAAGATCTTATATCTAAGTAAATGTTGTGATGCTCTGTGCTATCTGCGAAGAATAATAAGACTGAATATTGATGAATATTAACTACTAAGTGCTCTGTTAAGTGTTAGAATCATAGGTCTGTGTCCTAGCTAAGGTTGCAGCCATCTAAGTCCTGCAACCACCCCTGTCTCTACCTCAGATGAGACTTCTTCTACTTCACAAGTGTTTCTGAAAGGTTCGGTAGTTAGGGTTTTTTTGGTGCACTGTTGTAGCGTTGAACCCTGGGTCTACCCTTGTGCCAACAAATGGTTCCGTTGTCGAGACTGAAATTGTGATTGCTGGGAACTGAGTAGAAGAAGCTTTGTGCAAAGATTCATCCTAAAATTGTAAAATCTTTGTGCATGGATCTATGCCCTAGTGCATAGTGATCCACTTGATCTAAAAAGATTTGTGTTGAAGAAGAAAGGACAGATCTAAAGGAAAGAAGTCAGATCTACAAGAAAAGAGGTTAATATTGAAGAAAAGAAGTAAGATCTGTAAGCTATGTGCTCTGATAAAGGTAAGAATAGTTAAAAGTTCTTAGATCTAGAAGCTTTGTGCCCTGTAGAAGTAAAAGAGGTGAAATTTTTTGTTTCTAAAGTATGGATTTAGGTATGCTTGATAGATTTTGTCCTAGCTTGAAAAATAGGGAATTATTAGATGATAGAACGTTTTATATGAATAGATCTAATAATAATAATGATAGATATGTTATACCTATTCATAGAAAGAATTTTTGGACTAACTAATGGATGCAGGATCCTAGAAAGAAATTTTTGTAAGTTCCCCATTATGATCCTAGCGTGTAGTATAAGAAAAGTTGGGGATCATTGAAGAGAAAGAGAGGATTAACTCTTTTTTACAGTTGTAGAAGACCAGGACATCTTGCTAAGGAATGCCCTGGGAGAAACCCTAGTTTCCTATATTGTAAGGCTATGGACCATGAAGTACTGGATTTCCCTAGAATGATTTCTAGACTTGAAAAGATGAATAAAGAGCAAGAAAACCCTAAAGGATATCAAGAGACTAAGATTATAGAAGAACCCCAGAAAGAATCAGAGATTATGTTGCTGAAAATGAAAGAAACCTTGGATGAACATAAAGATGCCAATTTGTCAGAGATCTTCAAAGAAAAGGAGAAAATCGAAGTAAGAATAGGAGACTTCGACATTGATTGTGCTCTGGATGAGGGAACACAGATGAACATTAAGACATAAAGTACTTGGGAAGCCCTAGGAAGGCCTGCTATGGTTCCTTCACTAATAAAAATAGGATTGTTTAAAGGAAAAATGGTAACCTTATGTGGAAGGATTACTCGAATAGCTATGAGTACCCATGGAGCTTCAACAGAGGAAGAATTCAAAGTTATTAAATTGATTGAGGGATATGCCCCATTTCCATGTTTGTTAGGCAATATCTAGATTGAAAAAGACTAGATCCCAAGAAAAGAAGAAAAGGAAGCCCTAGAACAAAAGAAGCAAGAACTCATGGAATTTATGACTAGATAGATCGCCTACTTGATGGAAGAACAAGAGAACAGATATAAGCTATTAAGCACCAGGGAATTGGATGTCGAAGCTATAAGAGCATTAGAGGAACCAAAGAAGACTGAAATACCTAATCCATATGATGAAGGTGTATTACCCTTGGATCTGAAGAAAGAATCTCAGCATCATGAAGTGACTATGTTGAGAGAGGATAAGGATCAAAATGAAAAAAGGATGACCGAGACAAAGCTCACTGGGAAGAAGGCTAGTAAGCTAAGTAAGAAGATAGCCAAGATTGAAAAGTTATAGAAGATTCCACAGGGAACTTTGCAGAAGGAAAAATCACAGGAATTGAGCTTCACCGAGATACTAGAACAGTGACATATGGCACTTCGTCGTGGTGAAGAAATATAGTCGTTTGACCAATATACTCGCTCGACTTTCACCTAGAACGGGAATAAAAGAATTAAAATATCACTACCAAATCATTGGACCATGCCATAACAAATGGATCAACGTTCATGAAAGCTTCATACCTATTGCAAGCAGACCGTTGATGAATTTCCTATTTAGCTTGTCGCGCCATGCTCAAAGAACAATTTTTCCAACTGAGAAATCGAAGCCCACAGAACTAGTGATTGTCTACAGTGAACATTGCAAGCAGATTGTTCATCCTAGTGCAACATTTTGAGATCATCATAACCCCAATTATCTTTCCTGAGTGTGTATGTCTGATGAGCTCATCGAACTTGAGGAATCCGTCATTTGTTGGCATAGGGGTAGACCCAGGGTTCAATGCTACAACAATGCACCAACAAAACCCTAACTATTGGCCCTTTCGGCAACACTTACGAAGCAGATGAAGTCTCACCTGAGTTAGAGGCAGGGGTGGTTGTAGGAATCATGTGTCTGCAACCTTATCTAGGACACGGACCTGTGATTCTAACACTTAACAAAGCACTTAGCAGTTAATCTTCATCAATATTCAGTCTTATTATACTTCATAGATAGCACAGAGCATCACAAAATTTACTTAGATCTAAGATCTTTCAACACTTAGTAACAGTAAACAGATCAGATCCTGTAGAACAACACTAATCATATTCATACATATCAAAGCTAACATTCATTCATAGCTCATAAGTACAAAGCATAAATATATCTATCTAAACACATCAAAGCACTTAGCAAAGGAAGAGAAAAGCACATCAAGTCGAGGCACAGAGCACAACACATAGATTTACCATGGTTCACACCCACCCTGGGGCTATGTCCACAAAGTCTTCTTCTTTATTAATGTCTTCAATCGGTTACAGCACAAAGCCTCCAAACCTTACTGTGCACAGGACAATAGATCTGTGCAGCTCGCTAGATCCTTCTTCCTTGCCTTACATCACAAAGCCTTCTACAGTCTCTCATAGGGACTTACACTCAGCTCTACAAGTCTTACACAAAATGCACAAAGCCTTACAATACTTGATCACACAGATCCAACTCTTAGCACTTTAGCCAACTTGCACTAAGCAACAACTTCTACTATTTCTTACATTGCCTATCTATTTATACATTACAAAAGTGAGCCTATGCATGGGTGAACCCACGAGCTGACATCCCTTACCCATTAAATTAACCCAAAACCCTAAAAGGACCCAAAAATGGGTCTAGCTTCCACGATTTCCGCTTCACGTTGCGCTCCATCTTTGACAAGTTGTTGAAGTCCAAAAAATGGTCAAATATGACCAAGTTTTCCTCAAAACTTGGTCAAGGGCCAACAGTTGAGCTCAATAACATTGAGATAATCATAATCCTGTCTTTGTGTAATGAAAAAAAAAAATATACATATCAACATGAGACTGTATGGAGGAATCATATATGTTGTGTGGTGGTATTGGCTTCCTCATCATTCCAAAAAACTGAAAACCTCATTCTCCCAACTAAAATTACCCACTCAAAAAGAGCCCCAGATAGTGAAAAATTAGGGTTTGTAGGAGAGCCCCTTGAACTAGAGAAAACCTATGTCATTAAATATGGGATCACGCTATGATATTTAATGCATGCATAAAACCAACCTAGAACAAACTGAATCATACAAAATTAGAGATAAAACCCTATATACATAAATACATATAAAAAGGGGTGTTAGGAAAATTGAGACATACATGCAACCTAGGCGCTCTGGTTCTCAATATAATTTCCCATACGAAGGATGTCAATCTCAAGAAGGGGAAAAGGTTCAACATCATTGTCAATTTCTTCTTTCGAAAGAGAGTTTCACCATTGTTGACTATGTTTTCTCTCCCAACAAGTCATCACCTAATACATATAACAACCTTGTAATACCTATGAACTCCCCTTTCCATGTGCACCCTCCACACCTCCCCTCCCCCAGCTATAATATACATGAACCCACTTCAATTAAAAAATACTTCTTCCCCCCTAATATGAAGTAATATATTGACTTTGTTTTTGACAATTTTAAAACCCCCTTTATGAATGAACGTGATAGGATATTGACCAACAAGTTAAGCCCATGTGGCCTTTGTCAAGTCAAGTTTTATCACCATTGCTTTCAATTTATTGATTTTCATTGAATGGAGGCCTCTTGGGCCACCCCAACTACATTATGTATTTGCATGTATGTTATAAACCCAAATTTCTCAAGAGACATTACCTCATACAAGGTTGGTTTAAGTTTCATGGAAATCATTTTAGCCTTATAAATAGTATTACACAATGAAATGGGTGTAAAATATTTGAAGGAGGGGGTGCCATTCTTCGGTATGCTAGGAAAAATGGTAGAGTTTAAATTCCCTAAATCCTTCCCCAATTTCCTTGATTATTCAACAACAACTAAGATGTATTCTTCCAGGAGGTCATAAAAACCCTGGAAAAAAAAAATCCATCCATCTGAGCTAGGAATTTTGTCCTTTTCAAATGAATAGATAACCTCTCTCAACTCCTTCGAAACTTATGATATCAAGTCCTAATTTAAGACATCCCCAATAAATATGGGCAAGTGATTCCTCAACTGTCGATTCATACACTCTCAATTCTATTTTATCACAATTTTGTAAATTCTTCATCCTTTAGCCAAAATGGATTGAACATGAAGGACCTCAAGGGATTCTTTTCATACTATTTGTTTGCAAAAAGATTGGGATGTGGTAAAATACACCCCTATCCCAATCCATGTATTAATATTGTATGGCCTTTTTATAATGGACTCAAAAAGTAAGAAATGATTCAATATTTTTTATATTCCCTCTCCCCTCCTATTGAAATTTTTCCAGGTGGGAGCCAATTCAATTGAATCTATATCACAAATATTTACCTTGTCTAGCTTCTCCAATAGAAAGGTAGCCAATGGATTTATCCTACTGATTTCACCCCACATTTCCCCCTACCTTAGAAAAATTCCAAATCCCCTCAAACAATCACATTTTCACCTCTCAATATTTTTGGTTCAATAATTCCTCCCAATAATCCTACCTATTATTATAGGTTCCATAAATATTTATAGAGGACTTTTGTAATTTTGATGAAAACAATTTTGTCCACGTCCTTGATGGAAAAATAGTAGTGTTATGTAGATTAAATAATTGATTCCATCATGTTACCAATCCTCATTTACCTACAGCATCATAAATATAAAATTCCATCTCATTATTGGTCCTCACTTTTTTTTCCAGAGAAAAAAAAATTATATTAAAAAATACAAAATATACATGTTCCATCGATTCATATGGATTTTTTCAGCCCTTACAGATCCTACATACACATCATATCTTCCTCTTTCTTCTTAAATCCTGTGACAGGGTTTCGATCTTTGCACAATTTTACATCCATATTTTGTCTTTACAAAAAGTCAAGCAAAATGTATCAAGTTCAATACATAACGACATCTTTTCAGTCTAAACGACTATCACAAGCAAAACTCCATGGTTTCCGATTCTTCACCCTCATTAAATTCGTAGAAGCATATCATCCCTGGTTGTAGCTCCAGAGCCTTTTTGGAAGACTCGTTCACTTTGGTGTTTATTATCTTAAGATATGGTGGAAGGATAACTAGCTGAAGGATTGAAAAGAGAGTTTCATTTATCTCATTATGTCAGAGAGTCTGATATTTTGAATATTGATTCTTTTCAAATCCCAGTCAATGATCAACTTGGAATCTCTAAAAACTTGCAACTTCTGAAGGTATTTTATTTTTGCAGTTTCTAATAGGGTCCATTGATCCATATTATTTTTGGAAATGAATTGAAACAAGAGATATTACAATGAAACACATAAATATTGCCAGAAATAGAGGAATAGTGTAATACATGATTTCTGTTAATGAAAGAAATGTACAGAGATTGTAAAAATACAGAGTGAAAGACTCACTAGAATGGTGGCAGCTTATCTCTGAGAAGAGATGTGACGGTTACTCACTTTAGCTAGAAGATAATTGTTACAATGAGGCTCTAAAGGCCTTGTTAACAAAAGGAATTTCAAAACCTAACCCCAGAAGATGAAAATGCAAAAGGTTTGTGGGCCCTGATGGGGGTAGTTGATACGTGAACTTCCTGAGAGAGTAACTTTTGCATACGATCTCCATTTGGGGAACTCAATACACCATTGGAAAGGTATAAACAATAAGAATGGTTTTTGACTGACCCAGGACAAATGTTTTAGCAACCTCTTGGGCCACAAATCCCCAAAAAATGTCATTTAGGGCCTCAAAATGGCCCCATAAGTTTGGAACCCAAAAAATTGCTAAAAAAATACCAAGGTGGAAATATTTTTTTCGATCTAGTTGAATAGGTGGGTGGCCACCAATATCCACTTGGATCAATCCTCCCTCCTTAGGAAGAAATGGTCTCCATTGTGTTGATTTCCCGGGGGAGAGAGGGAAGCATTTGTTGGATCTGAATCTTAGTGAGTTGCTTGCCTTGTTGGAGAACTTGTACTACTTAACTTGTTGAAGGTTGTCATGAGCCTATGGCTAGAAGGGTTGGACCTTTTTAAATAGTCTGGCTACATGATATTACTGTGTGTAGAAAGAATCATTGCGCTTTGCTGCAATTTTGTCGACTTGCTTCTATTGGATATAAGGTGCTTGTACTGAGGCTGTAGTGGTTGCAATGTCCTTCTGTGCACCTTTTGAACAGATTGTGAAGAAGATGAATTTTGTAGTATGAGATATTACCTTGCGAAACTATTTAGGTGTGACAATAGTTGTAACTACCTATGGTATTTTGTAGAGATAACCCCCAAGAGTAACAATGACACTACGGGGTCGAGACTCATAAACAACATGGCGCTTCCACATATATGGTTGGACCAAAAGAACATAGAAAAAATCCATCAGGGAAACATCACATAATACCTCATCCTTGAAGGACCAGATGTCATATGACAATCGACACTACTAGCTGACACATAGATCTTGTCCCTGGCAAAGCCACCCGATGTTGTATGGCTGCGGGTGTGGTGTTGTCGACAATCCCAACTATTTGATGATCTCTATTGAGATGAGGTTCTTCTTGCTTCCTCTATCAACAATGAAATGCAATGGGGTCCCATTCACCCACATATGTGAAAGGAAGAGGACCTCCCCCTCTTCAAGATCCATTGGTTCCTCTGGTTGAATTGTTGCAGTTGTGAAAATAGCAGTGGGGTCTACATCGATGAGTTGTCTTCTTCCAGTATTTTCTGAAACAGATTTTGAATCTGGGTTCGGCTCTTTTTCTTTGATCTCAGCTACTAATGATTTTTTTGAGTGACATTCATCAGTTTTGTGCCAGGGGATTCACACCACCTTCCAGTGTCCTTCTTCGTCTTTCTGTTACCCTTCTTTTCCTGTGGCTTGAAAGGGTTTTTGGGAGGTTGTTTGTTATGGTTGTCTTTATCATACTTTGGTTTTTGCGGATTTGCAAACCCAAACTCTCATTTGTTCTGGTGCTTAATTTTCTACTTGATTTTGATAACATATTGATATGCATCTTCGAGTGATGAGATGTCCAGGAAATGCATTTCGGTTTGGATGTACCTATGTAGAGCCCCACGATATTTCAGAACCAGATGTCGCTTGGAGTCTTTGATACCCAAATTGGTGTGCAAGGTATGAAAATTATTTGTGAACGAAGACACTGTTTGGCCCCTCTCTTGCCGCAGTGTGGTCCATCTCATGTATTGGTCGTCATAATTACCAACAAGGTAATATTGTTCCTTGACCTCATCCACAAAAAAATCCTAAGTAGGATCGCACTGATATATTCCAGAATCCTATGTGGAACGTTTCTCCCAGTTGGTTTCCCACCAATGTTTGACATGCGGGAGAGCCTTAAGGAGTGCGAAGGTGATGCTTTCCCTGTCGAAGAAATTGTGAACAAAGAAATAACCTTCTAGCAGATTTAACCATTTTTCTAGGGCATATGCATCTATCTGTCCATCAAATACAGGAATATCAAAATTAAGTTGTACCTTTAAAGCCAAGGTGCCTCCAAAGTGGTCGCTTGATGAAGATGTGCATGTTGTAATTGGTAGGCGTTGAAGGATGTGGGAAAAATTCTCCATCATTTTGTCCCTCTGTTGCGTGAGAGCTTGCTCAAGAAACATATTAATAGAATATTTTTCTCTATCATTTTTATTTTCTTCCTCCATGGAGGGTTTCTTGGGCGTGCGAGAGATATTGTCTTCAAGAGAGACAAGCTCGAGACCCAACTTGCTATACTCGGACCTCGTCGGGGACATGCACTGAAAAATGATCAAGAGAAGCCTGCTATGATACCACTGATCCAAATTATTTTTGAGAGAGAAATGAAAGAAGAGATATCACAATGAAATACACATAAATATTTCCAGAAATAGAGTAATACATGATTTCTATTAATGAAATAAATGTACAGAGACTGTAAAAATACAGAGTGAAAGACTCGCTAGAATGGTGGAATCTTATCTCTGAGAAGAGATGTGAGGGCTACTTGCATTCGTTGGAACATTATTGTTACAATGAGGCTCTAAAATCCTTTTTAACATAACGAAAATCCAAACCCTAAACCTGGAAGATAAAAAGACAAAAGGTTTGCGGGCCCCGATGGGGGTAGTTGATACGTCAACTTCTCAGGCACATAACTTTTTCATATGATCTCTGTTTGGGGTGCTCGATACACTATTGGAAAGGTCTAACTGAGAAGAATGATTTTTGACTAACCTAGGACAATGGACAAGGTGCATCCTGGGCCCCAAATCCCCAAAAAACATCACTTAGGGCCTCAAAAAGGCCCCTGAAGTTTGGAACACAAAAAACTACCAAGGTGGAAAACTTTTTTTCAAGCCAGTGGAATAGGTGGGTGGCCACCAATATCCACCTGGATCATCCAAAGAGAAATGATTTAATCCATATCATTTGTTCCATGACCAGGTGCATAGAGAATGTAAATATAGTGGTTATGGATGATGTGTAGGACCGCCCCAACACCGCACTTGGGGGGATTACCCTAGATATCTCCATCAAAATATCCCTAGGGAGTCTCATAGTCAATAATTGGTAGGATAGGGTTTCTTGGGTTTTTTTTCCTCAGATCATCTTTGTATTCTATAGCTTGTGATATGGTGATTGCAGTTGTGCCTTCTGGAGGGATGAATTTTTCCTTGAAGATAACTTGATTCCTTTCGCACTAAATACTTGTAATCAATAGACTTGGAAGGCCTGTGTACATTTAATCTCTGAAGCTCTCTTCCAGAGATGCACTACTCCAGTCAATTTTTGCATGTGGTTTATTTTTTATCATTTCTGCAACCTGGCCTCCATAGGGACAAGAAGTGAATAAGCGAGATATGAATTTTGAGGAATATCTTCACATTGGGAATCTATTAGGGCCCACTAAACCTCTCCTTTGTAGGTTTTCTCAAGTCAATAATTCATTGTTAAGGGCTATCCACATAGTCAGTTTGCATCTTGTAGGAGCTTTGAATTTCCAGAGTGGTTTCCACCACCATTTTTTGTCCCCTAGAGCCCAATCCTCCTACCAGGCTTTGTATCCTAGTTTGACAATGAAAAAGCCATCCTTTGGGTTAAGGGTCCAACAAAGATAATCTTCTGATTCATCATCAAGGGAAATAAAAAAATTTCATAACAACCCAATATAAGTGTTCCATTCATTTGCATGGTCATCCATCAGTCCCAGACTATCCGTATATTTCCAACCCCCTCTTCCTCTTTGTTGCAGATGACTGACATAGGCACCATTGAGGGTTAGGAGACCATGGTATCTAAGGGAATAGATCAGGGGGTCTGATAATGTGTAGTGGTTTCCCACACCAATCCATGGGTCCTCACCAAGTCAAATACTCTGACCATCACCCACTTTCCAGGATTTCTAGGTCTCAACCAACGGAAATGCGACAACAAAGCCCTTCCACACCAATGTGCCAGCATTTATTTTATTCATTGTTCTAAACCACTCAACATGTGACTTGTTTGGGAAATACTTAAAGATCATAACATGAAACCATAGTGTATTTCCTTGTGTTAAATGCCATAAATTCCTTCCAGTTAGTGCCTGTGCATAAAGGAAAATTTCCTTTAAGGCCCATCTGTCGAATTCCTTGAGGGTTTCTATCACTGACCAATGCACTAGGTGTAATACTCCCTGGAGATGTTTTCCTACCCATAAGCATTGGAAACAAATCCTACAAATTTTCTGTAAAACACCTTTTGGGATCGCCATGATAGAATTCCAATACACAGGTATACTTTCTAGGACTACTTTTAAAATGATCAATATGTCTCCTTGCGATAATAGACAATTTACCTAGATCAAAATCTTGGCTTCTATTGGTGCAATTATATGTATAATATATTACCAAACATAAATTATTGATCAAGATTCGTAATCAATAGAGTTGTTACATTATATGTTCCAACAACAGGTGGTTTAACTATATATGATGAGTATAGCCTATATAAGAAAACACTTCCAAACCAAATACTTTTTTTTCACACTTTTCAAATAACACTCTCCACGCATTTCAAAATTCATAAAGAAAAACTCATAAACAAGAATTTGATCTAAAGTTCTTGCTCAGGTGATGGACCTGTTCATTGATGGCCAGTGAAAGAAAAAGATGAACTTTGATTCTATCTCCTAGATAAACTAAACTAATAGAAATCAACACTCTGCATACTCTTAAAAAGGAAACTCAATCAAGCTTAAAATAAATACCAGGTAGAGTAAAACACTCCATTATAGGTGCATGTAAGGTGAGAGATGGAGGTCTTGATTGTGCCTGTGTTTGCAAGATGTAGTCTAATCAATTATGGAAGAAAACGTTAAGTGTGGTGGAATACTCCATTATAGGCTCATGTATGGTGAAATATGGAGATCCAACTTGTTCTCATTTCTTGTAACAACTCAATTCAATAATAACTTGCAAGCAATCCCTATCTAATTTTGTAGACTTCTTCAAACTAATGACATTCATAAAGTAAATCAATGCAACTTGACAATTATGAAAGACTATTTCATTCCTACACAGGAAACAAAGGTTTTTATGAGATGTTCCATTTGTTGTCTCATGTAATGCGAAATATGGACTCTCAAATTGTTCATGTACTGCCACACTTTGCAATAAATTCTAATAGTGAAATCAAAATAAAATAACATGAAATCAAAACAACAAGTATAGGAAATAAAAATCTATACTAATAATTTACTATGAGCTTACCAAGCCGGATCGATGCACCCTTTTCTATTCCAACATGGAAGCTTTTATATCAATAGATGCTAAATTCTAAAACACGCACATGATCATTGAATTCAAGCTTACATTAATCTTCAACAAGTTTACAAAAAGAGTCTGTTTAGAAATCCAATCTGCAGCATAACAATTCATCTTCCTTCCTCATACCTATGAGGTCTTATTTATACATAAAATCCATGGAGGAATGGATGAAATAGAATCCCCAAACTCAGAAAACAATTTTTACAATTTTAGGATAAATCCCCAAAATCTGGGTTTTTCATCAATTTGGGCAGATTCGAGTTAGAGATCCACCCATATCTTCTAAAAAAATTTGAATTTTAGAAAATTTCTAGCATTATTACTCAATTTTCCACATTCTAAACAAAACCCATATCATGGAATTTCTAGATTTGATACCATCTGCACGGAAGTCGAGGCACAATTTGGCAATTTGAGATTTTTACTAATTTTTGCATAATCATTTCTCCTGAGATGGAGGTCCACACGTGTGATATGGGTGAATTATGACACACGTGTCTGCAGGTAGACATCACTCTCGACAAAACCCATGTCTCTGATTTTCCTCTAGAAGCATTCCAAAATTTTGAACTATATCTGGTACCGGACGAGCACATAAATAGGTATTGGATGAGCACAACATTGGTATCAGACGAGCACAACATTGGTACTGGATGAGATGAGTATTGGATGAATGCTGAAACAGGTACCGAATGAATAGTGGTTGTTGTCATAAGATCTTCTTAGATCATTCAAAGTAATTAGAGAGGTTTAACCATCAAATATTCAATCCAAATCATTAATAAATCATCATAAATCATGATTAAACATAAGTTATCTCATATGTACACAATAATTTCTAAAGGATATGTATGTAGAGAAAAATAGGCAGAGAGAGCATATGAATTAGGAAAAATTGGTGAGGATATGGGACAAGATAAGGTAATTGGAGGTGACAAAAGGAGGCTCAACATTTCCCCCATGCCTTATCCATTGCATGTCCTCATGCAACAATGATCTTCAAAATTTCAAAATTGATGGTACTACTCACTTGATCAAACATTCCATGAAGTTCCACCCTTCTTCAGCTCCTTAAGTTCTCTTTTTAGTAACCTTCTATACAATATAAACCTCCTGGCCTCTGCTTCACACTTCTTACCCATGGAAAAGTAGTTATGATGGAAAAGTGAAGTAATGAGTAATAGATTATGTTAAGCCCTAATATTGGCTCATTACCCCTTAATTGGGGCATATTAGATTAATAATGCTATTTTATTTATGTTGGCTTTAGGCCATTAGTTGTAATTTAGATTAGTAATGTTATTTTAATTATGTCGGCTTTAGGCCATTATTTGTAATTATACCTCCTAGTCTCCTATATATACCAAGGAGACATTTTCATTTTGAATCATCTTGTACTTGAACATTTAAGTGGGGTAAAAGGAGGTTGCCCCCTCGAAGAGGCTTATTATCTGAAATTATCTCTTTTTCAAGCCATTGAGTACTTTTCCTAAGGTTTTTCTATGCTATATTGATGTTTGGTTCTTAACATATGGTATCAGAGCTCAAGGTCTTGGGGTTTCGCTGCTACATCTGAGACATCGTGGCATTTTTGCTATAACTTTTTTTCTACAACGTTTCAGAAGGAACCGCTTGGAGGGTATTTAGCACACGGATCAAGGTACGTTGGGTTCAAAAGTCAGCTCTTGAGGCCTTATAATTTCTGATATACAACCTGTATAATATAGGGTTATGGAATCATCCTAAAATGAGTCATTGTGGAATTTTTGATATAAAAACATTTATGTAAAATTTCAGACCCTGAACTTTAAAGGAAATTTACAGAAATTAGTAATTTATCTGTGGTAAAAATTTCAGCTTCTGGGTCATCTTAAATTTGTAGATACACCTTGTGTAAGATAGGGTATCTGACTAGTCCTATTGACTAGTCTCAAGAAGGTGTTCTAGGTAAAAACAAGCATAACTTCTTGCTGTAGTATCCAAATTGAGTGGGACTGGTTGCATTGGATCGTGGACAGTTTGTAGTATTTGGGGTGTGAGTTTCAGAATTTGATATTAATTATTTTTTGCAGGGTAGTCTATACAAGTGAGATCTCCTGGAAAGGCCAAAAATCGGCAAGTTGTGAGGAAGTTACCATAAATTCCACTTGGCACATCCAATTTTGATCAGACCTGTGGCACTACAGAGAAGAAATATCATAGAAATACCTAAAGGAAAGTTTCATACCCAGAAGGGCCGAAACTTGGGAGATATAACAGAATAAATATTGTCTAGCAGAACCACCTCAAAATCAAGACTCAAAAGTGATATTTGGCCAACATGCCA
>ML776821.1:904016-929234 GCA_009831015.1 Picea engelmannii
GGTGGGTTTTTTGGTTGGGATCATTTCCCAACATCCTTGATCTCATACTAAATGGAATTCAACCTCCCCAACCTCTCAAGGATGGTATAAATGCACCATTTGGGGCATGGATGAGGAGGGATAACTAAGGTGCAAGATCGTGTTGGCAAAATTTTAGCAAGCTTCCCCAATCCCTTCATTCTCTGAGTAGCATCCCATACCTAGAAAATCCTTTTCCAGTGTTCCTTCCTTTCTCTATATAACTATAGGGTGTGTTACTATCCCTGTTGAGTTATCCAAGGAAGATCCTCACCATTGAGTTTATGCTTGAAGGTCTTTGGAGGAACCTAAGGCAGTTGGATCCAAACCAGTACCGAAGGTTGGATCAGGTTGTAACTACCTTTCTCACATTGTTGGTAATAGAAGAGTTATCTTTCCATCCTATTGTGTGTTTATTGGTTCATTGTAGTGATATATTCCAATGTTTCTCATATGTATTTGAATCTATGCACATGATATATGCTATTTAAATGTATAACTACCTTGTAGAAACATATTCTTGGTTTCCTATTGTAGGCTAGTTCCGACAAATATCAGGAGCACTTCGAGAAGCGAGAATGAGGATCAACATAGAATGAAGGATTCTAGGTGTTAGGCCTCTCCTTATTTATTTCTCTCTCTCTCTCATTATAAATGTAGTTATTTCTTGTATGCATTGTTATAGACTGGGTTTGGTTCTGTCTTCTGAATTTGGTCTTGCTCTGCTATGACATGAACCAAGGTCACGAGGGGGCAGGGGNGGGGGGGGGGGTGGGGGTAATCCCTTAATCAAAATTGGTGATCAAGATGTGTTGTAGTCTATAGGAAGAGATCTATTGGAAGGAAGGAATTAAGGAATCCTCCATCAACCAACGTCAGGGGTAGCAGAAGGAAAAATATTTGGAGGGACTCAGACAAAAATATTGTAAGGACCATACTGAGGTACAACTCTAGCATGCACCAGATGGAAAAACGAACTACAAAGACTCTTTGAATAGTTTCCAATGATGAAGACTACTGACAAAGACAAGGAATCCACCAATGGGGTCAAATAGAAACCAAGGTACTGCATGAATCCCTATGTGTGATGATTTTTGTTAATGTCAAACATAAGAGAAACCACTCAGTCAATGACCAATGATGGTTTTTCATATGTTGAGCACAAGGTCACCTATCAATAATGGAAATAGGCCCAAGATTCAACTCTAGGTCATAGTCTCAGATCAATGTGTTGGATTTGATAAGAGAAGACATGCCAACAAGAAGTCAATGGGGACCTTCTATGCTAGCACGAGTAAACGACATAGATACTTTTGATGATGAGACAAACTTGACTAACTTGTGAAGGCCGACATGAAAGGTCATAGACTAATTTTAGAATGGTAGACTCAGACTGAAACTTCCCTTGAACAAAATAACAACTCATTATGTGACTTAGGAAGCATGACTATAAACTAAGATACATTTGTGACACAGGAGGCATCAACAAATGCCTCATATGGTTGGAAGAATAAGCGATCAAGGGAGATTATACTCAACAACGAGAAAAATTCTCCTAAAGCCATACTAGACCCAAAATGATGAGATACTGACTCAATATTGTGATTTTTTCAAGGGTGACAAAACTTCTGCCAACAAAAGAGATGGACTCTTCCCCCTCTTATTTTTGGTTTTTTATTTTTATTTTTTTGGTATTTTTCATATTATTAAAGCCTGAAAAAGAATAAAAGAATGTTATAGTACAGTGGAGGAAACAAGTGTCATGAGAAAGAAAACTAGTTCCAAAGTGAAAGGAACATACCTATGCTCAATGCAAGGAAAACATGTGGAGGATAAGGACACTCGGGGGATGCTTCCTCTAGGGATAAGGGGTTGAGTTAGAAAGGCATAAATTGTAAGGCTAGGAACCAATAAGAATGCATAAGAAATTGGTTCAACAAAGGCATGTTGAAGTCGGCATTAGGCATAAAAGCATGATCAGTCAATATGAAATGCAATTGGAACTCAACCTTGTGTTCTTTTTTGTAAATTTAGTCTCCTGAGCCCAAAAAAGTGTAGAACAATACCAAAGAGAACTCTTCTAGTCAATTTTGACTAGAGTATTCCTTTTTTGTAATTAGTCCATTTGGTCTAAAAAAGGGGTAAACTTGTACCAAATAGATGTCCTTTCAAATCTGTTTGAGTGTGAAACAAAACAATCTCACTCGACAATATTTTCATTTTTAAGGAGTCTAAAAAGAGCTTAATTGAGACTCCAAGATGTACCTTTTTCATGGTTGGTGACCAAGTGAGAAAAATGGAAATATGTTGTTGTGGGAAGCATATAATGGAGGGAGTCCCATAGGTAATATCTAGAAGAATATTGAGTAAGAATAATGAAGTTCGAACACAATGTCATGGTGGGACTAAGCAAGACTCCCAATCCTAATAGAAAACTTGTAGTATGGGCACCAGAATGTAAAGGGGTTCTAATATAGGATGCCCATGATAGGTAAGCTCTACGACATGAATTATGACACTTATAAACAACAGAGAAGGTTCCACATCACAACTCAATGGGGTCGATCCTAAGGCAGAATAAATCAAGAAATGAATAATGCAAAAATTCATGGAGGGGAAAATATAACCTATATGCCAGGTTTGAGATCATTACATGTCAAAAAGGATTGACATGGAAGAAAACATACCAAAGAAAGTGTCTCCAAAGTCCCATATATAAGACCAAAAAAACTTACCTAGAACTTAATAAGTCCAATATAGAAACCTTTGATAAAAGCAAGTATTATGGGATACAAAACTTGAAAACTAGAAACCCTAAAAATTACAATATGTACAGAGGATCGCACAACCTTGTGACTTATGCATAGTAGTGCTCTAGGTAGAGCCCATTGCTAGGCTAAATTCAAGGGTTTCATTGGTAACCAACCAATAAATCTTTGATTTCAAAAGGAGGTTGAAGATACATAATCATAGCTTCAAGGATGGCCTCATCTTAACACAACTCAACATCCATGAAATCGGGGCTCGACAGCTCAAAAATACCAGGGCTCAAGGTATTACAAACAACAAGATTAGACTCAAGAGGACACACTAGATTACTCGGGCCAATAAGGGGAAAGAAGGGCTCCCATGCCTCCATTAGATAAAACACTTGATCACTTTCTGATACCTTGTCTCAAGAAGGAGAACGTAATTGTAAAGGATCCTTCTCAAGAGCAATTGAACACTGAGGATAAGATGCCACATAATTCACCGGTAGCTAGGAAGAGTCTACTCGAACACTAGGAACACACAAAGGGGAAAGCTAAGGTAAATTCGAACCAGGATGGATATTATCAGATGACATTTGTTCAATAGTGATGATGCTTCCATTGTGAAGGAAATGCATCAAATGAAAGAGTGTAGACACCACAACATTCATCCCATACACATAATCACGCCCAAGAAGTAAATTAAATTGTAAAGGTCCTGACACCACTAAAATATCGACTAGGACAGTCTTCCCACCCAACGTGATAGGAAACTGAGGAAGAATACCCAAACATTTGCTAGGTCTTCTATTGAAATCCAGTTGCTCACTGGTAGCTGATACAATCTTGGGAGAACCCAAAGATTTCCAAGCTGATGATGATAAAAGACTTGCATAGGATCCTTCATCTACAATACTTTGGTGAATTCCTAATGAATCAATTACGACCATTATTTGTAAGGGTGCAGAAGAAGGAAGTTGAGGCTCTACAAGATCATTCCAATCAAAGGAAACCATCCTAGGACTCGAAGGGAGTGTACTAGAAGAGAGTGGAATGCCCCTTTGTTCAGAAGGTACTGAAATGGAAATGCTAAGGACATAGTCATAAGACACATCACTCCCTGAAAGAGGAGTGGGATCAACCAAAGATTGCATCGACAAGACCACTTCCTTGGACTTGTTAGTCTCCAAGAGAAGAGTGGGATCAACCAAATATTGCATCGATGCGATCACTTCCTCATCCACTGGTTGAATAGGATATGAGAGAACATGATCAAGAGATGCATCACCCCTCAAAATAAGAGTTGTTTCAGCCAAATATTACATTAGCATGACCGCTTCATCAACCAATGATTGAATAGATTGTTGGGAAACCGAAGATGACTCAGAACTATAAGGGCCTTCAGACAAGGACCATGCTTCTCGTACCATGACATAGCAGGGAACAAATGAGTAATGTGATCTACTTTGCAAAGCTTAAAAGGGAACTTGGGCTTATGTCCTATATGTCTAGGATTCTCAACCATATTAGTGCCCCCAGCATGACTTGCGGTGGTCATTTGGTTGCCCCCAACATGACTAGAAAAGGTTGGTTTAATTTCTCCAACGTGATTAGTAGAGGTTCGTGACAAGACTCCAACATGAATCACATAGGTCGATGAATCGATACTAGTATGACTAGAAGTGACTGAAATTTTTCTCCCATCATGACTTGCAAAGCTTGGTTAAGTTCCCCCAACATTACTAGCAGAAGCTGGTGACAAGAATCCAACATGACTCGTAGAGGTTTTTACCTATCTCTAACATGACTCACAGAGGTTAGTACTTTATCTCCAACGTGACTTGCATAGGTAGGTGATGTTTGTCCAGTATGACTAAAAGTGACAAGACTAGTGCCCCTAGCATGACTTGCATAGGTTGTTGACGTAATTCTATCATGAATCGAAGTGACTGGACTTGTGCCCCCATCATGAATTGCAGAGGCTGGGTGCTGGTATTCAACATGACTTGCAAAGGTTGATGACCTATCTCTAACATGACTCGCAGAGGTTGATGACCTATATCCAACATGACTCGTAGAGGTTGGTGACTTGATGCCAATATAAATTGCAGTGATTGGGCTTGTGCTTCCGACATGACTAGAAGAGGCTCATCGCTTACCCCCAACATGACTTGCAGAGGATGGTGATAGGACTCCAACATGACTAGAATAAGTTGGTGACCTTGTTTTTTACTCTTCCTCTTCCTATTCCTTTAATACTTCTGGTTACTATTAGAAAGACTTTCACCAAAAGGGGGAGGAGGAAGACCAGTAAAATTTACAGATGAAAAAGGTGAAGGATCAAAATCTGTATGATGCCCTTTACATAAGGTTCTATTCTCAGAAGCATCAAGATCATTCGTGACCTTCAGAGTGGTCCAAAACCAAACTGGTAGTCCTACATTCAACCCAGGAATGTTCAAAGTGGCCATCAAGGGGGCACCAATGTTTCCACATAAAGGAAAAGCACAAGAATCCCCTATGGTGGAGGTCCCTTGGTTGGTATCCTCCAAAAATTTGGCCATGAATTTCTTATGCACAAGTTCTTCCTATTAGCACCAATTCTTGTAAGGGGATTTTTTCTCTCCAGATTCAAGCCCTTGGTGTAAAATGCGATAAAATGGGGCTTCAAAACCCACCAAATGCAATTTATCCAAGGTCACATCCATGAGCACAAAGCACAGCACTCGAACAACTCAATCTAGACTCAAATCAATCAAGTGGGAAAGTTTATTTTTCAATGACGAAGATCCCATCAGGCAGTTCAGATCGATGGTTCATGGATGTTCAGAGTCTGAGAGTTACGCAGAGTATAGCACCAGAGAAAATCCCTGAAGAGAGAATGAGCCATTGATCTTTGATGGGGACAAGTGGTAGCTGATCCAAGCCTTCGGTGAAATGAGCTTTAGGAGTTATGGACTGAGAAGTGCTCCTGAAGGGATAAAGTCCAAAGTGTCGAAGGACCCAAAGTGGCCGAGGACCTGATTTCAAGATTTTTGATATCCCGAAGTCTCGAAACCCGGGACTCGTGGGAGTCATCTGATCCTATGGGGACAGGTAGCAATGGATTAAATGTTTTCATGGAATCGATTTTCGGGGGTTTTGAAATGAGCCACACGCATTGTCATGAGTCATGAAATAGATCTGGGTCATTCAAACTAGTGGAGCACGTGGCACCTAATCGGTGATTTCATGGTTTCACGGATCAGGAAATCTGAAGTCAGGAGTATGGAAACTCCCAGTAAGCAAAGTCCCGAAATGCCTTGGGAAGTTTGGTCCCATGGTCATAGCCCTTGGTCTTATGGTGGATGGGTCCCAAAAGGAAGGTTAGCATTCAATGTGTAGGTCTGGCGACTTCGCAATTTCATGAGTCAGGAAATTAAGAAGGTATAGCCTTGAAGAATCATGAAGCGCGAAGTCTCGAAAAGATCTGGGTCATCCAATCGAGAAAATCCAAGGGTCGTTGATCTAACATCACCAATTTGCAGAGGATCAGGAATCAGGATTTCAGGGTTCTTGTCATAAAGTTTCATCCATGGCCCAAAGTACTGAGACCCAAAAATTCGATGGATCAATCTCAGTCGTCCAAACCTAAGGGACGCATGGTGCGAGATCAAGTAATTTCGCATTTTCATGAGTCAAGGTTTCTGAAGTAGATCTCGGCAAGAATCCCGAAACGTGAAGTCACAAAATGCCTTTGGGTGTAAGTTATAGGTCACAGCCCAAGGTCAAATGGAAGGTCAGGCTGATGAAAAGGAGCCATGCCAAAGGGAAAAAAGTTCCTATATTGATTGCAGAAGGAGAGCAGCAAGGCTCCCAGGTGTCAAGATTAATTTAGCAAAGTCGTGAATGTCTCCTGGAGCATTCATGGGCATCAAGCTCCATCCTTATCCCAATGTAGTAATTAATGGAGATGGGGTGAGGTAGTTGAAACCTTGTTTCACCCCGTAAATGGAAAGCATGGAAAGGCCAGCTGTGGAAGCAGACTGTCAACCCAAGGACCCCCTGTCAATGGATTTTCCTGCAAAGCCCATACCGATCCGAGATTGTGTCTGACAGAAGAATGCAAGTGTGGTCAGGAAGAATAAAGTGTAGATGCAACGCCTTGATTGTAGTAGCGAGATCTCATTCCTAGAGGGAGCAAGTTGCTCTGAGTATATATACTCAGTTTTCATATTTTGTAAGGGTCGATGGTTGAGCTAGGCTCCCATATTGTAAAGTTTTGATGAGATACTAGTTCTTCTAGTTATGTATATGTATTTGAGACTTCTTATTTAATGAAAGTCAGTTTCCTTTCATATCTTTGTAACAGTTGTGTTAGAACACTCAGAATTGGAGGATCCATTCGAGGGTTGTTATGTTGTTGAGATGTAGGTTTGATCACTGCAATATTTTCACCATTTTTAATCAATTTCCTGATTTATCTTTTCCCTCTTACACTAAGTATCTCGAAATTGGAGGATCCATTCGAGTTGTTATATTAGCATTGTGATGTAGGTTTGACCATCGTGCTATTATAACTGTGCAATTTAGGCATATCTTAGTGTCTGAAACTTCGGGTCCAAGAGGATTTTGTTCTTGAATTTTTTCTTCCTTAGGCTACTGGAAGACTAGATGTCCATAGCAGACCCTTACATTTTCTCACCAACTCTTCCCTCTGCTCATTTTAAACTCAAATTTCTGACTGGATTTAGATCAAGACCTCACTTTCTTATGCTTTTCTTGGTCCAGGATTCTAAGTTAAAGCGATATTCTCTTGGGCCTGCATCCATTTGATCCTTTTATAACAACCTGTGACATAAAACTCTTGCATCACCAAGACCACTTTTTTAGACTTGTCACTCTCCAAGAGAAGAGTGTGATCAACCGAAGATCGCATCATCGCGATCACTTCCTCAACCATTGGTTGAATAGGATGTGAGAGAAAATGATCAAGAGATGCATCACCCCCCAAAATAAGAGTGGTTTCAGCCAAATATTATATTGGCACGACCGCTTCATCAACCAATGATTGAATACATTGTTGGGAAATCGAAGATGACTCAGAACTATAAGGGCCTTTAGACAAGTACCATGCTTCTCATACCACGACATAGAAGGGAAAAAATGAGTAA
The DNA here is from genome assembly GCA_009831015.1 of Picea engelmannii. Lineage (NCBI taxonomy): Eukaryota > Viridiplantae > Streptophyta > Pinopsida > Pinales > Pinaceae > Picea > Picea engelmannii. The sequence goes on from ML776821.1 coordinate 911,938, forward strand.
TGTGATTTCCTTTTCTAAGCTTGCAAGGGAACTTAGGCTTATGTTCAATACATCTAGTCTTCTCAACCATATTATTTCCCTCAACATGACTTGCAGTGGTCGTTAGGTTACCCCCAACATGACTAGAAGAGGTTGGTTTCATGTCTCCAATGTGATTAGTAGAGGTTGGTGAAAAGAATCCAACATGACTCACATAGGTCGATGAATTGATGCCAGTTTGACTAGAAGTGAATGAAATGTTTCTCCCATCATGACTTGCAAAGGTTGGTTGCGTGCCCCCAACATGACTAGTAGAGGTTGGTGACAGGACTCCAACATGAATTGTAGAGGTTTTTTACCTATCTCTAACATCACTCACAGAGGTTAGTAGTTTATCTCCAACATGACTTGCATAGGTTGGTGATGTTTTCCCAGTATGACTAAAAGTGACTAGAATAGTGCCCCTAGCATGACTTGTAGCGACTGGTTTCTTGTGTTCAACATGACTTGCATAGGTTGTTGACGTAATGCTAGCGTGACTCAAAGTGACTAGACTCGTGCCCCCATCATGAGTTGCAGAGGCTGGGTGCTGGTATTCAACATGACTTGCAGAGGTTGATGACCTATCTCCAACATGACTCGCAGAGGTTGATGACCTATCTCCAACATGACTCGTAGAGGTTGGTGACTTGCTGCCAATATAAATTGTACTGATTGGGCTCATGCTTCCGACATGACTAGAAGAGGCTCGTCACTTACCTCCAACATGACTTGTAGAGGATGGTGACAGGCCTCCAACATGACTAGAATAGGTTGGTGAATTTCTTTTTTGCCTCTTCCTCTTCCAATTCCTTTAATACTTTTAGTTACTATTAGTAAGAATTTCACCAGAAGGGGGAGGAGGAGGAGGAGAAGTAAACTTTGTGGATGAAAAAGGTGAAGGATCAAAATCTATATGATGTCCCTGACATAAGGTTCTATTTTAAGAAGCATCAAGATCATTCATGACCTTCAGAGTGGTCCAAAACCAAACTGGTAGTCCTACATTCAACCCAGGAATGTTCAAAGTGGCCATCAAGGGGGCACCAATGTTTCCACAGAAAGGAAAAGCACAAGAATCCCCTACGGTAGAGATCCCTTGTTTTGTATCCTCCATAACTTTGGCCATGAATTTCTTATGCACAGGTTCTTCCTGTTAGTACCAATTCTTATAAGGGGATGTTTTCTCTCCGGATTTGAACCCTTGGTGTAAAATGTGAGAAAATAGGGCTTAAAAATGCACCAAATTCAATTTATCCAAGGTTGTATCCATGAGCGCAAAGCACATCACTCGAACAACTCAGTCCAGACTAGAATCAAGCAAGCGGGCGAGTTTATTTTTCAATGATGAAGATCCCATCAGGAAGTTCAGATCAACGGTTCGTGGATGTTCAGAGTCTGAGATTTACACAGAGTATAACACCAGAGAAAATCCTTGAAGAGAGCATGAGTCTCTGAGATTTGATGGGGACAGGTGGTAGCTGATCCAAGCCTTTAGGGAAATGAGCTTCAAGAGTTTTAGAGTGAGAAGTGTGTGAATTTCCCGAAGGGCTAAAGCCCGAAGTGCCAAAAGACCCAAAGTGGCCGAGGCTCTAATTTGTAGATTGTCGATATGCTGAAGTCCCAAAACCTGAGATTCGTGGGAGTCATATGATCCTATGGGGATAGGTGGAAATGGATTAAACATTTTCGCAAAATCGGGTTTCGAGGGTTTTAAAATGAGCCACAAGCATTTTCGCAAGTCACGAAATCGTGAAATAGATATAGGTCATTCAAACTAGTGGAGCACATGGTGCCTGATCAACGATTTCATGGTTTCACAGATCGAGAAATATGAAGTCAGGAGTATGGAAACTCTCGGTAAGCGAAGTCCTGAAATGCCTTGGGAATTTTGGGCCCATGGTCATAGCCCCTGGTCTTATGGTGGGTGGGTCCTAGAAGGAAGGTTAGCATTCAATGCGTAGGGATGGTAACTTCGCAATTTTGTGAGTTGAGAAAGTAAGAAGGTAGAGTCTTGAAGACTTGCGAAGCACGAAGTCCCGAAAAGATCTGGGCCATCCAATTGAGAAAAGACGAGGGTCCTTGATATAACATCGACAATTTTCAAAGGATCAGAAATCAAGAGTTCAGGCTTCTTGTCGTAAAGTTTCATCCATGGACCAATGTCCCAAGGCTCGAAAATTTGATGGATCAATCTCAGTTGTCGAAAACTAAGGGATGCGTGGCGCCAAATCAAGTAATTTTGCGGTTTTGTGAGTCGGGGTTTCTGAAGTAGATTTTGACAAGACTCTTGAAACGTGAAGTCACAAAACGAATTTGGGTGTAAGCTATAGGTCACATGCAAGTTCAGGCTGAAGAAAAGGTGACACGCCAAAGGGCCAAAATTTCTTATATTGATTGCAGAAGGAGAGAAGCAGGGCTCGAGGCATCGAGATTAATTTAGTAGCATTACAAACCTCTCCTGGAGCATTCATGGGTGTCAGGCTCTATCCCGATCAAATTGTAGTAATTAATGGATATGGCGGGAGTTATTTGAAACCTCGTTTCACCCCGTAAATGGAAAGCATGGAAAGGCTAGTCATGGAAGCAGACTGTCAACTCAAGGACCCCCTGTTAACAAATGTTCCTACAAAGCCCATACCGATCCAAGATCGTGTCTGACAGAAGAACACAAGTGCGGCCAGGAAGAAGAAAGTGCAGACACAAAGCCTTGATTGTAGTTGCCAGAGATCATTCCTAGAAGGAGCAAGTTGATGTGAGTATATATACTCAGTTTTCATATTTTGTAAGGGTCGATGGTTGAGCTAGGCTCCCATATTATAAAGTTTTGATGAGGCACTGGATCCTCTAGCTATGTATACACATTTGAGACTTCTTGTTTAATGAAAGTCAGTTTCTTTTCATATCTTTGTAATAGCTGTGTTAGAACACTCGAAATTGGAGGATCTAGTCAAGGGTTGTTATGTTGTTGTGATGTAGGTTTGATCACTGCAATATTTTCACTAGTTTTAATCAGTTTCCTATTATATATTTTCCCTCTTACACTAAGTAGCTCGGAATTGGAGGGTCTAGTCGAGTTGTTACAGTATCATTTTGATGTAGGTTTGGCCATCGTGTTGTTATAACTATGTCGTTTATGCATATCTTAGTGTTTGAAACTTCAGGTCCAAGAGGATTTGGTTCTTGAAGTTTTTCTTCCTTAGGCTGCTGGAAGACCAGATGTCCATAACAGACCCTTGCATTTTCTCACCAAGTCTTACCTCTGCTCATTTTAAACTCAAATTCCTTAATGGAGTTATATCAAAACCTCACTTCCTTATGCTTTTCCTGGTCTGAGATTCTGAGTTAAAGAAATATTCTCTTGGGCCTGTGTCCATTTGATCCTTTTATACCAACCCATGACATAAAACTATGATGGGTATCGAGATTACCTTTGTCGCAATCCAGAAGTGACTTCTGGTGCTAAAACTTACCTTGTAGGATTGTTCATGTCCATAAAAGTATCATGCACTAACTCTAATGAACCAGTGGTATAGAAACCCACGCCTTCTAGGAGGTGGCTGCATGCTTTCAAGAGAAATACCAGGGGTCCTTCCCGACCAGCGGAGCAGTTGGTCAATGACCATGAATCAATGATCCAAAAGCAGTGATACTAAAAAAACCTAAGTCCAGCTATACAAATAAGAACTCTAATAAAAATTCCTAAGAGAAACATCATAGGCAAAGAACTTCTCAAAAAATCCAGCCCACGTGGATGAGATCCTGAGTTCAAAGAAATGAAAAAGTAGAAAGGGACCTTCTGGATGAAGGCACAGGTTGATTAAGTCCCATGGACCAACAAATGAAGGAGTGAGAAGCAATTGTATCAACCTTTTCTAACCATCCTTATCCGATGCAAGTACCCACGATTCATGGGGCACCCTCCAACAATGTTGAAAAGTGTGATATGAAATCTACCCCAGGTACCACGACAAGCCCCTGCAATCACCTTTGAGATCCCTAGGAAAAGACACTAAGGTTACCAAATCACAGTCAACATCCAGGGGGTACAAACGACAGTTAGGATCAAACGTATTGGTAGGGTAAAAAATCTCAAAGCTTCTAAAGTGTCGCCTCTCACAGAGGTAAAGGAACTAGCGAAACCCTGAATATATTATCTCTCTACTACGCTTAGTCAATATTCGGAGGGGAAATATCCTCGACAATGCTTTTCCTTTTCTGATGAAAAATGAAAAAGAGGAAAACAAAAGGATTTTCTTTCTTACTTTTCTTTTGAAATTCTTTCCAGATGAGAAGAAAACAGAAGCCCATGCTAATATATTTTTCTTTTTCAAATAATAATGAAAAACAATGCAAAGAAAGAAAGAGACCTAACTAGCAGAAAAACAAGGTTTGTTTTCTTCCTTATATCAAATCAAAATTAACAAAATATGCTAAAATAAATTCCAGGATACACGATTCATTCCCCCCCGTCCATGAGGGGGAATTTTTTTTCAAAATGAAAATCATTTCTCTTTAAAATCCAAGCTAAAAGTAAGCCAAGAAGGGGAACCAAGATCAAGATATTTTCTACAACTTAGAAGTTTACAAAGACTTAACATAGTGATACAAAGAAATCACAAACTCAAGAATCCCAAGATGACCTGGAGAATCCCCTAAATCTCCCAGAGATAGAAGAAAAAAAATGTTTTTCAAAAATTGCACATAGGTCCATGACGATGTGAATTGAGACTCAGGGATGTTTGCAAGTCATACACAGTAAAGGTTTGGATATCCACAACTGATATAACAAAAAATAATAGATAACTCTATAAAATTTGAAAAATAAAAGGGACTTTCAACAGGGAGAGTCCGAAAAACTTATGGAAAAGTTTCTAGATAACAAAACCTATGCAACAAATCTTGGAAAAGAGGAAAAATCACATAAATAAAAAAGGACACATAAAACACCCTACAACCGACCCAGACTAGGAGACTCCTCAGTATGGTCACCAATTTTGATTAAGGGATTTTGATTAGCAAGCTAGGGGAAGGGTTGGGCCATGTCACAAATGCATAGGTGTGGCAATTTGTGCTATAACAAGGGGATTCAAATTGCAAAACTTATGAAATCAGTTTGTAAATGATCTTATGCATAATAGAGAGGCCCTGATTTTCTTTAGTTAGTGTTCATCTTCTTCCTATGCATGAACCAGGCCCGAAGGTCCCCCTTTATTTGGTCCATGTCATTGTTGTACATTGTTTTGCATAAGCTTTGATTTATGTATCTTCTTCCTTTGGTAACTTCTTTTACTCTTTTGTTTATATAACAACACTCTAATTTCTAGTTCATATTTTACTTTAGTTTCCACTTGCAATTTATATCTGATTTAAATATTAGATAATTTATTTATCCTTCTTACAATCTAAAATCTTCACAAGTCAACAACACTGTTGCACAAAGCCCACAACTGTTGTGGCCAATTTCACTTTGCAGCCTATTTTTCTTCTAGTGGGATTATGATCAACTTAGATTGAAGAAGTTAGATTTTATTTCAAACTCCTTGCATTTGAATAAGTGATAAACATCATTACAATCTATAATATTCACAAGTCAACAAAGTATTGTTACAAAGAGCCCACAACCATTGTGGAAATTTTCACTTTGCAACCTAAATTTATACCAATGAGGCTGTGATATTTAAAGATTGCAAGTGTTATATATTATTCTACATTCTTTTCATTCTGCATGTGTGTTAAAAAATTCTTTCCAACCTTGAAACTTCACTAGTTGACAAAGTATTGTTACAAGAGCCTTCTCTTGAAGAAGCAATTTCACTTTGTAACTTTTTTTTCTACTAGTGTATCTGTGACAAAATAAGGTTGAAGGAATAAGATCTTGTTCAAGTTTTTTAGATCAATTAAGATTGCACTTTCTATATTTCATTAAGTAGTTTATTATCATTTTCAAGTTTGGATTTCTTTCTTAGTTTAAAGTATTGTAGAACAAATTTCGAAGCTAATTTTCTCATATATAATGACTGTGCCTCACAAGTTGAAATGATAAGTGTCCCATTTATGAAAATAAATTAAGTAGACATAAATATGGCATGTATTTATCATCTTCTTCCTTAGTACGCAACATTCCACTTCCTCCTTGTTTTTGAACATCATGAGGGTTTCTTGTTCCATGTTGAACAAAAACCTAGGACTTTTGGTTATCGTTATTTAACATTGTACAACAACTTGATGAATCATGACCCCTTCATGGAATCTTGAAGATAAATCTCCACATTGATTTTAGCAGTTCCCCTTTGATATTTTAGGATACTCCCATTTCCCTTGTCTAGCCTTACTTCATTGGTCTTATTCACCAAATCCACATTTTCCTCCTTTGTGACATGCATTGTCAATTCCCTTCTCTAAGAATCCTTTGTAAAATCATCTTTTAAATGTCCATACATATGGAATTATTAACATCTAAAAGGGATATGATAATAGTTGAGGGATTGGTGATAAATCTACCTTCTCACTACTATTTCCATATTTTTCAATAGTCCATCCTCCTAGTCCATTTCAACACACACCGAGCCATAGATTTCACATATACCCAACCTTCTTCTATCATCTATTTCTTTGAATTTCCCATAAATTCACCAATATCTCTCATTGATTGTCTGTTCCATAATTCGAGGGGAAGAGTTGGGACTTTTCCCCAACATTTTCTTTCTCCATGAGTCAAAGAAGGTGACCAATATTTTAACATGTTCCTGTAGTACCCACGAAATCCCACATTATTTAATATGACTTGCATCATATTCATTTTTAAAGGTGAAAGAAATCCATCCTTTGATCAAGGTGAAGCACTTGTTGATTTTTGGACAACCTCACAAAGACATTCTTCTAGATTAATAATTAATAGTTTATATAATAAGTAATAAGTAATAATAAATAGTTATTTATTATCCAAGGGATGCATCCTTTCATGGATGGTCACAATAAGTTTTCTATATATGGAACACTCATCATTGTAATAAAACACATTGATCATATCTCATCTCATATTAAGAAAAACAACATGGTATCAGATAGGGACTGGGCTTGACTCCCTCATGGGAGGGCCCAAGAAAATGAGAGAGATAGATGTTATCAGAGTTGTTCCACTACATGATTCTTGTGTAAGACAAATAAAAAACATTCCCATTGATTTTTAAGATATCCTAGATGATGAAGATTGATAATATGCAACCCTCTTCTCTCCCGGGGATTCCGTGAACTATTGGTCTTGGATCTTCAATCTCCTGAGTCGAATTAAATATTTGGGCCTTCAACATACCCTGAACAATCTACACACACACAGTTCCCCTTGATGTCGCCTGCAAGTTCGAACTACTTGCAACTTCGCTCTCTGGTGCTTGGAAACACCAATTCATGAGTACTAGTCTCGCGCTAGACCCTTTCTCCTATATTACCATGGGATATAACCTCAGGCCAACCCCTTCACCACTTCAGGCTTCGGAGATATTGCAACCTCCTCCTTTGTTTCCTCCCAAAATGCCTTTCTCTGAATCTGTGGATCTCTGCCACGTGTCTCCCTGGATCTGACTGTCTAGCTATACTTTAGGTTTCACGACTTCATGAAATTTCACTTACTTCATACTCACTTACCCCTGAGCCTCTATATCCCATATTCTCTAATTTATTGCCACATGTCTCCTTGTAGCCAACAGTTAAGATTCACCTCGCGATTTTCCAACTTTGCGATTTCGCTTCTCTACACTTCAAAATGCTCTAAATTCTAAAATGTCAAAACACCTCGAGGCTAATTCCCTATGCAACGTTTCCCAAGTTTGACGGTCTAGAATGATCCCAATCCTCCTGGATAGATATTTTTTTGTTGATTCTGGGAAACCTTAAAGGACTCCTCCCTTTGAATATTTACAGCCACTCTTCCTCCTGAACTTTTTCTTCCTCAAACCTTTACCTCCTTAGAACGCTCTTTTTCAACACTTAGTCGAATATCATCTTGTGCACACCATGCAATAGGTCCTTCTCCACTAATTAACTTCTCTCTGGATAATTTATGCTACTCCTCCTAAGCTTCTGAGTCAAAAGACTTTGTCTCACACTCCTTGTAGACATAATTCTTCAAGCTATCTCTCCAAAACTTTATGAGTCAAAATGGACTCTGTCATGCACACCTTGTGGAAGTTACACACTCCTTGCACATATAAGATTCACGGTATCTCTTCTAAGATTATGAGTCAAAAAAAAATCTATCAACGCACACCTTGCAGACCCTATGTGGAATGTGGAATACCCCTGGCCTTTGATCAATCTACTTCGGCCAGGGATGGAAAAGTGGTGAGTAAACTTGTCAATTTCTTGTACACATTTGTTGAGTTGATTAAGGATGAAAAATCTATACAAGAACTACAAAACTTGGTCAGGTAGTATGAGATAGGAAGAGTGGACACTATGCTAAATAGGGTTGTGAACTAAGTGTCAAGAAAGAGAAGGAAAAATAAGGATCTACACTTGAATGTTCAAATAGGAGACTATTATATAGATTATGTGGTCCTTGACTTAGGGTTAGAAGTCAATGTCATGAAAAAGCAGACCTGGGCACTGATGGGAAACCGAAGCTGATTTACTCCCCTATCAGACTCAGAATGGCTAACCAGCAAGCCGTATGTCCTTTTGGGATACTTGAGCATGTCCATGTGGACATTGACGGGGTGAGGGAATTTGCAGATTTTGAAGTAATTGAGATAGTTGATGAGAAATGTCCTTATCCTACATTGTTAGGAATTGATTGGGCCTTCAACAATGCAACTGTTGTTGACCAAAATAAGCAAAGAATGACATTCGATGGTAATGGTATTAGGGTCATTACACCTTTGGATCCTAATGAAGGTCATAGATACATATAACCAATCAGAGAAGAATATCATGCATATTAATTAGAAAACATCTACAAGTTGACAACAAGACAACAGGATTACATTAAACCTACGACATATGGGAATTTAAGCTGGCGAAGTGACAACACATGTTCATCAAATTCAGAAGAAGCATTGGAGAACTAGTAGAATAATATGTATGAAGTTTCTGCCAGGAGATGTGCTAGATTAACCAAGGAAGTTCGATGGATCGACACAACAGTAAGTAATTTTCCCACCTTTGATGGTTTGAATCACTTAGAAACTTTCTTGTTGGAATTTGAAGAAGTTGTATTGGCACAACAGAGGTTGTTGGCACTAGACAAAGCACTGAAAGCTAATCCAGAGAGAAGGTGGGGAACACATAAGAATAATATTGTAGAATGGGTGCAATGTCACACTTTGATGACAGTGTGATTTTCAAACAACATCGCAGGATGCGCAGTTCAGTACACAGGTCAGAGTTTTTCAAAAGACCATGTGAAAAGTTGTGAGGAGGCTTGGAGGAGCGTTCCTCAAGAGCAGTGGGTGCATAAATTTATTAACACTCTGGAGACAATACCTATTAATTGGTATCTACAAGTTGAACTGTGCCTCATCACTACAAATTGGGAAGGTATAACTCAGAACTTTGTAACCACCTTTTTGTTTGAAATCCAATATCCTACAGTGGATCAAGAATTATAGATTGTCAGACAAAAAAATTTTGAGGAGGCGCCTAGCCTCCTTGTGGAGTAAGAAGAGGATGAATGGACTGCACCTCTTCATAAATTGCAAGGTTGTTACAATATCAATGCTGATGAAGACGATGACCCTAGGAATGTGAACATTGCAGAAACAGAAGGATAGAGAGATGTAGAAGGACCAAGAGTCGAACTACCTTTTATTGGGAAGTCCATTAAAATCAAGAAAGTTAATATAGGAATGGAGGAAACCCCCAAACTGGAAAACGTTGGATATTATTGGGATGAGGCCACTATTGATAAGATCACAGAGTTAATGCATGAATATCAGGACCTTTTTCCAATGAAATTCATAGATATGAAGGGTATTAAAGGGGCCATGGGAGAGATGAAAATTACCTTAAAGCCAGATGCAAGGCCAGTCAAGTAGAGACCCTACCGATTGAACCCCAAGTATAAGGAGAAAGTCAAGATTGAGCTCGACAAAATGCTAGAAGAAGGAATCATAGAACCTGTTGAGGAATCAAAGTGGATTAGCTCTATGGTGGTACAGGATAATGAAACTGGAGAGATTAGGATTTGTGTAGATCTCAAGAAGTTGAATGATGTCTGTCTGCATGACCCATTCCCTACACCATTCACCGACAAACTATTAGACAATGTGGGAGGACATGAGGTTTACTCTTTCACAGACGGATTTTCAGGATACCATCAGATCAAGATTGCCATAAGACCACATTTTCTACAGAATGGGGATCCTACTAGTATACAGTGATGTCATTCAGATTGAAAAACACACCAGCCATCTTTTCCAGGGTGGTGGTCGAAGCGTTCAAGGAGTTTTACATAAATTTCTGGAAGCATATTTTGATGATTGGACTGTTTTTAGCTTATTGCAGAATCATATTGAATGTCTAAGGCTAATGTTGGACAAGTGCAAGTAGTGTCAAATTTCCCTAAACCCGAAGAAGTGCATATTATTTTCACCCTTTGGAGTGCTATTAGTTCATATTGTATGCAAGCAGGGATTGCTGGTAGATCCATCTAAAATTTCCATTATAGTTGATCTACCCCTCCTACTTCAGTCAACTAGTTGTGCACTGCGCTGGGACATACTGAATACTACAGGAAGTTCATTAAGAGATATGCACAAATCACGACACCCATGGAGAAGTTTTTAAAGAAGTATTGTCATTTTCAATGGACCGAAGAATGCCAATAGAGCTTCGACACACTGAAACAAAAAATGGTTATTGTGCCTATTCTAGTTTTGAAATCGTTGTCAAGCTAGGAAGGATGAATAAGGGAGTTGACCACTTGTCGAGGTTAGATCATGGAGAAGAAACAACTAACTTGGAGGACACACTGTCGAATGCACAGTTGTTGGCCATCAAGAAGGTTGACGACCACTTCGCAGAGATAGTACAGTTCCTGTCTATAGGAATGGCACCTAGTGACTATACAATTAGTCAGAAGAAATAGCTGGTAGTGCGTGCTGTAGATTTTTCACTTATTGCTGGACAAATATACAAGATGGGACCTGATGAAATATTGAGGAGGTGTGTTATGGAGGCAGAGCGACCATTGATCCTCATAGAATCACATGAAGGCATCGGATGAGGACACTACGTAGGGAAAGCAACATTGCATAAGATTCTTGGAGCCAACCTATGGTGGAATACTCTACATAAGGATGCCAAGGAATAATATAATGCCTGCGATGTATGCCAGGGAGTTGGGAAACCTTCCAGAAGAGATGAAATTCCTTTAGCACCTCAACTGACTTTATAAACATTCGAGAAATGGGACATTGATTTTGTGGGACCTATCAACCCACCAGAGAAGCACACAGGAGCAAGATACATCATCACTGCAATAGAGTACTTGACCAGATGGGCCGAAGCAAGAGAAGTCAAGGATTACAGTGCAACTACAACTGTGCACTTCATATTTGATGATATCATAACCAGGTTTGTATGCCCTAAGACCCTCATGAGCGATCAAGGCACACATTTTATTAATAAGACCATTGAAGCATTGACTCAGGAATTTGAAGTCCACCATCAAAAGAGTACTATGTACCATCCACAAGAGAACGGAATGGTCGAGGCATTCAATAAGATCTTGGAGACAACGCTGATGAAGATATGTAGTGTGAATAGGGATAATTGGGAGTTGAGAGTACCGACAATATTATGGGCCTATAGAACCACTTGCAAGAAGATGACAATGAAAACTCCATTTAAATTAGTATATGGCTTGGAAGCAGTTGTACCCATGAAATATTTAGTTCCTAGTCTGAGGATTGCAACCTTCAAAAATATGGATGACACTGGCATTGTGCAAAAGAGGTTTGCACAATTGGTAGAACTAGAAGAAGACAGATTTATTGTAGGATTTCACCAGAAAGTGAAGAAGGAAAGAGAAAAGGCCTACCATGATAGACACATCAAGAAGAAGACAATCAAACAAGGAGACCTGGTGTTGGTCTATGACAATAAGTTTTTGAAGCATCCAGGGAAGTTTAGAACACACTGGCTGGGGCCATTTGAGATCGCCTATGTTAGAGAAGGAGGAACTGTGCAGTTGAATACATTGAATGGGGAATGGAAGGAAGGTCTAGTGAATGGGAGCCAGTTGAAATTGTAATATGACAACAAACTGCCTTGCTACTCCCAGTAAAAGCAAGAGAAGAAGGGTATAGGTACCAGGTGTAGTTGAAACTGGGTACCAGACAAAAAAAAGATAGTCTGCACAAGGAAGGAAGGGAGAAACAAAGTAGAAAGTACAAGCTACCCTGCGTAGCCTGAAGATGAAGTGAAACAAAATATTCATACCTGAAGTAACTCGAGACGAGTCACAGGTGAGTGTTGGGGGCTTGTTGGCCCTTGGTTATGGAAGCAAGTGAATATCAAGGAAGAAAAGGCAAAATGCGAACTATGTGGAAGACACAATGACTGATATTGGGTTGAAGTGAACAAAAGAGATGAAAAGATGGAGCGAAGTAAGATAAAGCAAGTCGTTGGACAAGGAGATTGAGGATGACAGATCAGAAAGACCGATTGATTTGTGGACAACTTAGCAAGTGGAAGAAGATGTCAATGAATGCTTTGGAGCACCTCGCGAGAAAGAAGGGAAGATAGATTGGTGCAACCCTAATAACGTGGGTCAAGTTGACCTAGGGTTTAGACATCTAGGGTTTTGGCATTTAGGGTTTTGGACACCTAGGTTTTGACCTAAGTTTTTTGGTGAGATATTGTAATAAATAAATAAAGGTCAAGAGGACCTGGGATGGGTTTGATTATGTTACGAGGAGGGATTTATATTGAGAGAGAACTATTGTATTGTGAGAGAAGTATGTATTGTAATATCTTCAGCTGAGTGAGAAGATCAACCCTGCATATGGGTGCACAGGGAAGGGAGATAGAGAAGAAGAGAAAGAGAGAGAGATCTACAAGCTAAGAGTGCAGATAGAAATGTATGCTTTCACCTAATATATTATAAAGAATAGTGCCATGGACGTAGCTCTAGAGAGAGGGTGAACCATGTACATCTTGTGTTGTGTGTGATTGATGTTGTATTCTTTATCATTTGATATGTTGTTATTGTGATATTGTGCTAGATATGGTATATAGCTTGCGCAGTAGGTTTAAGGAAGGTAAGGAATACTAATTTGTTGTGTGTTGTTGCTTTGAATCCACTCTGCATTTCCTCTGGTTGTAGACACCTGTGTCCTGCAACCCCCCATAGCTACTTCGGGTGAGACTGCATCTTCCTTGCAGGTGTTGCCGAAAGAGATAGTAGTTAGGGCTTGTTGGTGCGATGTTAGAGTTGAACCTTGGGTCTGCCCTTGTGCCAACAGCCTTCAACAGACCCTGAAAAATCTATACACACACACAGGTCCCCTTGATGTCACCTGCAAGTTCAAACTACTTGAAAATCCACTCTTTGGTGCTTGGAAACACCACTTCGTGAGTACTATTCTAGTGTTAGACTTTTTTTCCTATGTGACAATGACCTATAACCTCAAGCCAACCCCTTCACCACTTTGGGCTTCAGTGATATTGCAACCTCCTCCTCTGTTTCCTCTTGAATCACCTTTCTCTTAATCCATGGATCTTTGCCACGTGTCTCCCTAGATTTGATGGTCCAGTTGTACTTCAGGTTTCGTGACTTCGCAAAATTTCACTTACTCCACACTCACTTCCCCCTGGGCCTCTATCTCTTGGCTTCTCTAATCCATTTCCACGTGTCTCCTCGCATCCAACAATTAATATTTACCTCTTTATTTTGCGACTTCGCGATATCACTTCTCTACACTTTGAAATTCTCCAAATTTCGAAATGCCGAAACATCTCGCGGCTAATTTCCCATGCAACTTTTCCCAGGTATGATGGTCTAGAATGATCCCAATCCTCCTGGATGGATCTTGTTTTGTTGACTCTGGGAAACCTTAAAGAACTCCTCCCTTTGAAGATTTCTCGCCACTCTTCCTCCTGAACTTGTTCTTCCTCAAACCTTTGCCTCCTTAAAATGTTTTTTTTCGACACTTAGTCGAATCTCAGCCTATGCACCCCTTGTAACAGGTCCTTCTCCATTACTTAACTTCTTATTGGATAATTTCCTCTACTCCTTCTGAGATTCTGAGTCAAAATACTCTATCGCTCACTCCATGCAAACGAACTTCTTCAAGCTATCTCTCCAGAACCTTATGAGTTAAAATGGACTCTGTCACGCATGCCTTGCGGGTGTTACACACTCTTTGCACATATAAGATTCATGTTATCTCTTCTGATATCATGAGTCGAAACAGACTCTGTCAATGCACGCTTTGCAAACCTTATGCACACTTGTACTTTCTCATAAAAGAGAAAAAAATGAAACTTATCTAAAACTTCACATATTCATACATTCAACCATGTAAATGCATTCATAAACACAAGAATAAGAAACAATAGAGAATTAAAAATAAACAAAAAGTCTACCATTCATTCATTTAGATAGACACAACAATACCATACATTTGGGACAATGCTCCTCTGTTATATTCATTCAACTGAAATGTGCATGCGTTCGTATACTTCTTCTCAGTAGCTCTAGACTCTTAGCTATAATGGAAACAACTCTCAATAACTAGAGTGCCAACAACTTCAACAACCTCTTCTGGGCAACAATACAAAGCTTTATACAAGAGGGGATCTTCGAGCTCTTCCCTCTAACTACTCTAGAGCTACCCTAACGAAATAAAAGAATTCAACTACTAGAATTTATTACAATAAATATTTGTGTCAGATAGATAAGATCGAACACATCGAATATGTATTGCACTCAAATTCATTAAAAGAAACTACATTCTCTGATGTTCTCCTGAAATCATCCATCTCCATAGCATTAAAGATGTTCTTTAATTATAATTATTTTCAAAAGATTTGTGTGATACGCCTTGTTCAAAATTTAAAACTCTTCAAAATGCATGCTAGTGTGCCTAACTATCCTCCACTTGTGATTTGCTAGCAATGCTCCTGCATCAAAGATCCCAATAAACACAACGATCTGGTAGTTGGATGGATTAGGCCCATAATTGTGGTCAAATATGGATCCCAATTTTATTAAAATTTTGGAGCCATCAATATATTCCCTCTTACATTGGAGACGGGGCCTAATCGTTTCTCGAATGATGGATGAAACTGCATATGGACCACCATGTTTAGCATGCTCCATTTTGGAAACCTCAATCTGCGTATGCATGAAGAGTTGCATCCTCTGCACCTCTAAGTCCCTTGTAAATGCCATGCGATGCTTCCCCAATTCCATCATCTGTTGTTTCTTGGCGCTCTCAATCCAATCATAGATCTCCCTGAACTTTGTAATCGCTTGCGCCAATTCCCTCATGGGGCTCTCAGAGGGCGATGATGACCTCCTTCCCCTCTTGTGCTTCTCATCAGCCCCGTCATTGGGTAAGCTCTCGTTCACATCGATGGAGCCGAAGGACATCGAATTGAAGCCCTCATCAGGGTTCTTGGAGGGCAAGGGAGGCGATAGAGGTGGAGGTTGGGGTTGGGGCTGCAGATGGGGCTACAGATGGAGATGGAGATGATTTAGTGCCTAGTGCTTTCTCCACGAGGTTCCTATGAATTTTTCGAGCTTAGTGTAGAAGGGCCATTTGGAGGGTCTAATGTGGATCTTCCCTCCATGACAACATAACAACAATTTGAGTTTGTGCCCTCTGGTTTTTCTATGAAAATAAAAATCGCATTGAATGGTTTCTGCCATAGAAATCACAGAGGTCGCATGCAGAAGTGAATGACCCAGCCATGTGTGGAGAGGTTGATCCAACCATGGGTTTGTGATGGGATTTCAAGTTCAAAGAAAGAACAACAAGAGAGGGCATGTGTCTTCTGGCAGACCATCCACATTAAATCTCTCTAGTTGGCCAAAAGGGCTTCCAGAAAACACACAGGTTCAAACCCTAGAAAGGATTTCCAATGATCATGATTGTGTTGAGGAAGATGGTGAAGGCTCACTCATTCTTCATCTTCTTTGTCAATTGCATATGTTTCACACACTTTTAGGAGGATGAGAAGCTAGTGGGAAAAGGAAGATCACTACGGCTAAGGGTATATTTTGGGAACATGAATATCTTGGTTTCTTGATGTTGTTGAGGATTTTGAATCCTATGTGCATTGCTTATAGGGGCCATACAGTTACACTGAATCTCAAATGACTCTCCTCAAATGGATTTAAACTATTGTGGATGCCCTAAATTTTGATATTTGGATAAGTATAATACAGAGTTGTTTTTTACTTCAATCGGATATCAAGTACTGAAACAAAATTGTGATATGCACCCCAGATAAAGGCACATGATAGGTTCTCATAATTTTCTCTTATATTTGGTTGAGAGGGAGTCAACATTGCGAGTAGAATTCGGTGAACATCAAATATGCAGTGAAAAGAGTTGGGACAACTTCATTCCAACTAGAGTCTCTGTTATCACTGAAATTTCGTCCACACATGGTTACAAGAACTCAACATCGTCAAACAGTAATGAAGTCATCCATGGACTTGAATTAATACCACAGCATTCAAAAAGGTAAAAAAACTATACAAAGTAGTGCAAAATTGAAGAGCGCTTTATAGAAGTTGGGCACGCGCGCACATGCACGGAACAGGAACGTAGAATGCATGCATACGCACACGATGCGCGACTGTTAGCGCAAAAAGCCAAGCACCTGCTAAACGACGCATTTATGAATGTGGTCAGCCTCCCAACCACTTATGGTTCAGCTCCCAAGCTGATTTGACTTCCAAATCTGGGCTGGATCCGAATGGTGGGCTAGTCAAAGACCTAATAATGCCCTAAATGGCCTCTCTTAACACTACAAAGCAGTTGCACAATAACCCAATGCAATGCTATAAAAATCCATGAATGCACCTCATTTTCTCAAGGAATTTCAAGTAGTGTTATGTTGCCTATATTGTTTTAAGAACTCCATCATTGACAAGAGCACATTGGCACCATTTCATTGAGCAATCCACCTCTCCATTGAGTGGATTTGCAAGGAGTTCTTTCATCACCATTTTCATTTTTCTTGTTTTAAGGAGAGCAAGCTTGTGAGGGTCCAAGAGCCTTCCCTTGGAGGAAGAAGGGACTCATAGTCCCCTTTCTTCTTGG
>ML776821.1:929284-943871 GCA_009831015.1 Picea engelmannii
GCCTAAAAACATTGGTGATATGGGTCTTTTTGTGTTTGTTATCTCTATATCCCTATGCTTATGATTTTAGTTTGTATTAGTTTAATTATTTCTTATAGTTTTGTTTTTCTTTCTCTAACTCTTTCCTCTACAGCTGTCATGCTCAGCAAGACCCAACTGGGCATGCAAGCACCTCTTATTTTCTCACCAAGGTGACAAAAAGGGTGCAACAGATTGCTGACTCGACTGGGGATAGATATCGAATTCCTACCTCATTTGGGTTTATTTTTCTCTTCTTTTAGTTTGTTTAACTTGGAGGTGCACTAACTGGCCTCAGCCGACCTGCCAACCATCCAATTCAAAGGAGAATTGAGAGAAATCCATCCAGATTTTTCTTTCTCGGTCGTTTGTCACCAATGCACGGGTATTCTACCCCACAGACGTGCATCGTGTGCACATGCGCTTACATGATAGCCTTTCTCTGCGCGCATGCACTTTCTAACTCATCTCTGTTCGCGTGCCTGTGCTATGTGCGCCTCTGTCTTCACTAGGGGTCGTGCATCTGATCAAAATTTCACATTGTAAGTTGTTGGGATGTGGGGAAGGCCATTTGCCTTCTTAAAAATGATGTCAATCATGCTCTAAAAACTACACCACACTTAGTCCCCTCATCATATAAAGGGGTTAGTCAAACACACATAGGCACTTAGGAGGATAAAAATCAATTTTCCTTCTTTGCTTTTTGCCACATGGATGGCTTGTTTTGACTTATAAAATAAGGTGGAAATCATTTTTAATCACATCTAATGTACATTGGGACTAGAATTTGAATTACAATCGCTTAGTATGCTCTTCTCTCACGCATTCAAGCGACCTTGAGAATCAGAAAAAGATTGTGAAACAATTTCATCTCCCTTAACAAAGTTTAAAACCTTTAGGAGAGAACAACGACCCTTCTTGGGACCCCTCTTAGTTTTCTTTTTCAAACACATCTTAATATTGTAACGGGCCCATACATGCCCACATGCTACAAAGATAGGATAGTGTTTGAAATTTTTCTTTCTTAGATCAAAACACTAGGGAAGTTTAAAGGTTTGTAACGGGCCCATACATGCCTACATGTTCAATCTAGGATAGTTTCAATCTTTTTCTAGATTACATCACAATAGGGAGTTAAAGGATAGTAATGGATCCACATGTCCACATTCTAGCTTCCTAGGGATTTTGAATTACGCAAGGTTGTACCAAAATCACTTAGTTAATTAGGTAATCAAACTCTTTTAAGGACCAAACGAAGTCTGCATGTAGCAAGGTGACATCTAATTCACTAAAAATTGGCACACTTTCACTCACACACAAAAGTCACTTATCAGTCACATAGCTTCTTCTTGAAACGTGGAGGTCAAAGTAAGTTTCCTCCAAAGGGATTCCGAAAATACCCCATCCTTTCTTGACGAGACTATCCACTCCCATTTTTAAATCAACGAAGTTGGTTTGCACCCGCAACCTCCCAAAACAACTACATCTAAAATCTTTCTAAAAAATCACTAAGTTTTCCTCCATAGGAGGTGCCAAAGAAATTTTTTAGTCTAGGTAGGATTTCGGGGATAGGCATCCAAATAACTCCCCGTTATCTGTTTCTCACATTGTCAAAACATAGAGGTTGTCAAATAGGGAACTAGAAATCCTCCAAGTCAAGTGTTCCAATCACCATAAGGCAGGGAGATACCCGTGAAGGGTTGAGGGCCAAGGTCTGGTTGTTCTATGCGTTCCAACTTGAGGCACCCACCTCTTGGACGGGATCCAGCCCGTGACCCATTTCTTAGGCTGAAAATCTAAATGCCGCACTTTGACCGAGGTACCTAGTGACCAACTTTAGGACATATACCCAGGTGGCAATTGTGGGCTGCAATTGCACCTTGATTGGATTTTGTGTGGCTATTGGGAAATATCGCCAGCTCTTTTGGGATATGCCCCATTTACCCCTCATTATAACCAATTATTTCATCCTTCACTAGTTTCTCTTCCGGTGACTTCAGACCCCACTGTTGAGTACTATTGGAAGGTCCAGTACTATTTGAGAGGAAGGATGTTACGTCTTCTAGGACACGAGCATTTTCTTTCTTTTGATTCCCCCACGCGGACAAAACCCACTTACCCACATATATGTTTCTTTCTCATTTTATGTATGATGCACATCTGATTACAGTTTGATTTGGATATATATATATTGTGTAAACATTCAACGCAAAAACTATGGTTTCTATATTTCTCTCACCACTTTTTGCACACATTCACACAACTAGTATGACATCATAGGGGAACCATAGAACCCCTGTCGTTCATGATGCTTTCTCAACCTCCCTCCTATATTAGGGGGAGTATCTGGTCGTACCCGCTCATTGGCACCTCCTTCACACACTCCGGTGAGTGCTACTATCTTAGGATCATCTTTGCTTGGTTCTACATTACTTGGGTCTACTTCCCAAGGTCATCCATTCACTCGCTCTCCTTTACACGGAAGCGAGGGACCCACTTCCTCTCAAGGAGGGAGAACCAACCCACCTAGTCCCCATCAAGGGTCAGGTTCACAACACACTATGGCCGGAGCTAACCCTCCCCCCCACTACAGATTCCATATTTGGCCTCTCTCAACATATCGGATCTCACCAAAATCACCAATGATCCTATATTACATGACGCCACATGGCCTGCAATGCCAAAAAAACTTCCTTCAGACATACCAATGTTTGAAGGAAAGGTAGGGGATGACCCCACCAACCATGTCATGACCTTTCATCTATGGTGCTCTTCCAATAACATTATGGATGATTCCATCAGACTGTGATTATTTCAACGCACACTCAAGGGCCCCTCGACCAAATGGTATGTCGAAGAAAAATCAGGGTCCCACGCGACCTTTGAGTCATTGGCCAAAGCATTATTTACCTTCTTCCAATTACCTATCTGCCATGACAATGGTCTAGAACTATTGTCTAACTTCAAACAAACCTCAGCCACACACATCGCTGACCACATTCATGAGTGGCGTAGGCGATGTAGTTTGTGTAAAGAAGAAACCACCAAGAAACAATGTCTCGACTAGTTTCTTAGATCACTTGTCTCTCTCCTTGGTAAGGATGTAGCTTCCACCTACCATCAATCAGAAGAGGAAGCCATCAACAAAGCCCAAAAGTATGACCTCATCTATGCACAGTCAAGGTACTTATATACGGTACTTCCTGATCTTCTAAAACCTGTGCCATTTGGCCAAGACAAACCTGGGATGTCTCACTCAGCAGACGGATTAATAGGTGCCACCACACACCATGGTCCACAACCCCAACCACCACCAATGTATGGAACACCTCAATACCCGCCAGCATATGGGGGCACTCCTTATTACCCCCCACCTCCTTATCAACAACCATACCCTATTGCTATACCTCCACCTATCAGTGGACCACCACCGACACCTCCCATACATCCACCTATTCCCACAAATAGTGGTACTCCCTCAACATCAACTTATAGTACTAGCGAAAGCACTACACCTTCCTATGTACCTTATGGATCGGTACCACCACAAAATCCATACTTCCCATTTCCTGGTCCTCCACAACCCATGGCTCCCCCACATCCACATGCGGGGGTAAATTTTGTTCAACCTTCTGTTGATCAACAATACCAAAGTTTTAAACAGTTGAATACAGCCAACCCAACTCATCCATCGAACAATGCCAAGAAGAAAGGATGGACCAGGAATAACAACAACCCCCGTCAAGGCGGGAATCAACCCCCACAGCACCAACCAACTGGAGGCAACCAAAACCAAGGGAACCAAAACCCCCAAGGGGGAAATAACAACAAACACCAAGGGAGAAATAATGTTAAAACCATATTCCCTTCTTCTCTTTGTGGTGAGTTCGGTCATTACACTCACCATTTCCCCCAGATCTCTGATTTCAAATGGTTGAAAGACTCAGGTAGTCTTCCACATTCTCCTGCACAAACTTCCCCTCAACAGGCACCACAACAATACGTGCAACAACCCCCTCCCGCCGTCCTGCAAAATCCTATCCCACATCAAGGTGTGATAAACACTCAACAGAACACACAACATCCCCCACCTCAGGTGGGACAATACCACAACCCCAACAATCTAGCAAAGCATACAATTCTCCTCACCAGTGAGGAAGAAATCCTTCTGCAAATGCGTAATCATCAGTATCATACACCTGCTGAGTCTACTCCCATCTCTCCAGAGACAAACCCTACACCGACGGGACCCCCATTGGTGATCCCTTTCCCTTCCTCCGAACCACCACTACGCATCCCTCACATCCCCTTGCGCAGGAATGTCCACAACCCACAGGCTAGGGCAGCTCATAACTATAGCTTGGTAGACGACTTAGCGCAATCCCCGGCTGCCATGTCAGTCTTGGAAGTCCTCCAAACTTGTCCTACGCCGCGGAAATCACTACTTTCCGCCTTGGGGGCAGTCGACCCCGCAGATACTTGACTCATCACCTTTGATCTTGATAGCGGAGAACCTCGTCTTCCCGCCTTGATCGCTTTTCAAATAGCAATGAAAATACGAAACATCATAGTTCATCGATGTATCATCGATGAAGGTGCATCTACGTGCATCATGTCCAAAACAGTATGGAAAAAACTTGGTTCCCCAGAACTCATACCCTCTACCATCACATTACGAGCTTATGACGGACGACCATCCTCTCCTGAAGGGCTCCTCCAAAATGTCCTCGTTGAACTCGAGGGCAAGACTATTCTCATTGATATCGAAGTTATCGATGCCCCACTCGATTATAATATCTTGTTTGGTCATAGCTACATGTATGCTATTAAGGCAGTGGCATCTTCTTTCTTTCAAACAATGATGTTCCCCCACAATGGGAAGATCGTGACCATCGACCAAGTCTCACATTATGAGCCTAACCCATCTGCCAACCTCGATAAAATTCTTCCTCTCATCCACACCAACCATGACACATATCCACTCATAGAGATGGGTCCTGGGATTTTCAAAGATCCATCCTTGTTAGGAACGTACCACATAGCACCACCACTCCTTCATCTTGCTAATCAAGTATGCATCATCTCATCTAACAGAACTCACACAGAGGATGCTCTTCCTCCTCAGGAGGCTTCAGTCATTCCTGACGTCTCAATAGTCGTAGAACCACTCCCGCCGGAGCCTCCTGTGCACTCGTCAACCTCAACAGTCCACGAATCCACATCCCCTCAAGGGAATAATCCCATCTGGGAGACACTCCCCCAACCCCTCACCCAAATTCCCTTCTTTTACCCTCCACCTAGTATCGAAGCTTTTCAGGTAGCCGCAACACTCACACTACCAAATATGGTGTTAGCAATCCTAGTTTGGTATTTACACCCACCATAGATGGTCCCTCGACCATCCCTTCCCCCACAAGAAGGACTTCCCATGACGATTCCCGTCCTTACCCCCACCACCCCCCCCACTCACTAACCTCCTGGCTACAGTTGGGGGCAGGAGAAAGAAGAAAGAGCCCACCGCTCCACTTCCTCCATGCATCCCACCACCTCGTGCACTATGTGAGAAAGAGGGCCACCAAACCAACAATTGTCCATCACTACCTAAATTACGGAATTTGATCCCCCTCAATCAAACTCCCACAACACCCGCCACTACTGCTAGTCCCCCCACTACCACCCACCCTTCCAGTAGTAAAGGGTTGAGGACCAAATATACTTGTGCTATATGTTCAGAGTATGGCCATTACACCCATCATTGCCCAGCACTACCGCTCTTTCGGCAGACATTAGCGGTTGTACGCCAGAACTTCCAGAACAACCCATGCCCTGCTACGTCCTCTTCAAATATCACTAACATTCGCTATGTCACCACTTTAGTCAATGAACGTATGAGATGCCCTTGCTCTCTCTGCGATTCATTAGCTCATTTTACATATCAGTGTCCTATGATCCTTGAATACAAGCAACGTCAATTGGCCCTACTTCACCAACCCGCAGAGGCAATAATTGACATTACCTCGTCACTAGAGGATCTTCATGTCATTCCTCCCGAGCTCGAGGAACTCCCAACACCTCCATGGATCTTAAATGATGTCTCTGAGGATTTACCCCACAACCCCCCCAACTCTCCTACTCATTCCCCTACGAACACTCTCCACCCAACCACCACGGGTACCCCTCAGTACTTCAATATATGGTTTATGTCGAGTGAACCCTCCCCATCTCCTAGCATTGTTCTCCCTGCTTCTTCATCAGGGGGAAACAACACTGGCACCGAGATCACTCCTCACGACCCCTTGTATTCCCGGCGTTTCCAATGCGATGAGGAAATAATTGAAGAGATAAACCACCCAAACTCTCCCTGGGATGCGCAACATCATCGCGCACTCTTCTCTCCACAGGAAGCCCCCATGCCTCCTAACCAAAACCCCATTTACAGAATCGAAACCAAAGATTTTATCCCATCCGGGCCTATCGATTGGTTCAACAATCACATTCCTGCCCCTGATGCATTTTAAGAAGGAAACATGGCCAACATTTCCCCCACCATCAAAATTGACATTTCCATTAAAAATGGCATCGTCGAAGAAATCACCATTTCAGCTGCTTGCACTCCTCCGAAAATCGCCGCATATAAGGCCCTCTTCTAGGAATATAGAGATATTTTCACCTGGTCATACATGGAAATGTCTGGCCTCGATCCCTCTATTTTTGAACATCGCATCGACACTTGGCCCGACATCACACCAGTTCGCCAAAAACAACGACCGCTACACCCATCCAAAGCCGCGTCTATCAAAGATGAAATTGAAAAATTACGCGCTGCCGGGTTTATTTACCCCATCGCTTACACTTCATGGGTTTCCAACCCTATACCCGTCGAAAAAAAAAAGGGCACTATCCACATTTGCATAGACTTTCGCGATCTCAATAACGCATGTCCCAAAGACAACTTTCCAATGCCTTTCATCGACCAAATTATTGACGACTGTGCCATCCACGAAGCTCTCTCCTTTATAGACGGATTCTCTGGCTATAACCAAATTCAAATCCACCCAACCGATCAGTATAAAACCGCATTCACTACCCCATGGGGTACCTTTGCATATCGTGTCATGCCTTTCGGCTTGAAGAATGTCGACGCAACTTTCTAGCGGGCGATGACATACATCTTCCACGATCTAGCTAAAATCATCCTCACCTACTTGGACGACCTCACAGCTCGATCCAAGAAACACACCCAACATCTCGATGATTTACGAATCATCTTTCAACGGTGTCGTCAGTACAACATCCACTTGAATCCTCTCAAGTGTGTGTTCTGTGTCACCACCGGGCACCTCTTTAGTTTTATTGTTTCCCAAAGCGGTATTACCATGGACCCCCTCAAATTCAAAGCTATCACCGAAATTCTACCTCCTCAGAATTTACGGCAACTTCAGAGTCTACAGGGCAAAGCTAACTTTCTCAGACGCTTTGTTCTCAATTACGCCATACGTGCACACGGTTTCCTCCGCTTACTATGTGACGACATCCCTTTTCACTGGGATGACCATGCCCAACAGTCCTTTGACGATCTTAAAGCAGCGCTTTCAAATGCACCTTTAATTAGTGCACCTGATTATAATCACGACTACATCCTCTACGTATCAGCATCAGCTATATCAGTAGTCGGCATCCTCGTCCAGCTTGGAGATGAAAATCATGAACACGTCATTTACTACGTTAGTAAGAACCTCTCAGGACCACCCTTGAAGTATAAACACGAAGAAAAACTTGCTCTTGCAGTTGTCCTTGCAGTCCAGAAACTGCGCCATTACATTCTTCTTTGCACCACAAAGGTCGTCGCAGATTCCAACCCTATGCAGTACTTGCTCAACCGTCGGCAAGTTAACGGAAAATTCGCTCGATGGATTGTTATCCTTCAGGAGTATGACCTCGAGTTTTCAACACCTAAGAGTAAGAAGGCCCTCATTCTCGTCGAACTTGTCACGACCCTCCCCTCTGACACCACCAGTGCCCCTGTCAATACCGACTTTCTCGACGAACATCTCTTTTATATCACTTTGGATGATCCTTGGTACGACGACCTTCTCATCTATCTCTGAACTCAAAACTTCGGTAACCATATTTCACGGGATGATCGTCGACGTATTCACCACCGGCCCCCCTGCTACCTTCTCATCGGAGACATCCTATACCGGTGGGGCGTCGACACCATTCTTCGTCAATGCCTGACTATTGATGAGGCTGACAGAGTCTTAAACGACTGCCACAGCGGTGCATGTGGGGGCCATCTTTTGGGTATATCCACAGCTCAAAATATTATCCGAGCCGGTTACTTTTGGCCTACCTTGTTTCATGATTGCATTCATGCCGTGAAACAATGTGAGCAATGCCAGCTCTACGCCAACAAAGCCCAGGCTCCCCCCGCTCTTCTTCACCCTGTCATTACTGCCAGCCCTTTTCGTAAATGGGGTATCAACTTTAAGACTTGTAATCCCCCCTCCAATAATGGTCACAAATACATTGTTGTTGTCGTTGATTACTTCACCAAATGGGTCGAAGCTATTCCCACTTTCAACAACACCGCTGACACTGCAGTGTGTTTTTTCTTTAACCACGTCATATCCCGTTTTGGAGTACCCCTCCAACTCATTTCCGACCATGGGAAACACTTCGAGAATGAGATCTTTGTCAAACTCTCATCTCAGTTAGGCTTCTCTCATGAGTTTGCCTCACCATATTACCCTCAGTCAAATGGACAGGTCGAGGCAGTTAACAAAGTCCTCAAGGCCATGTTACAGTGCATGGTTAATAAACATAAAACCAATTGGCATCATATGTTATTTTCCGTGCTATGGGCTTATTGAACAGCGGTGAAAACCGCTACTGGTTTTACACCATTCCATTTAGTCCATGGGGTCGAGGCAACTCTTCCCATCGAGTGCAAAATTCCCACCTTACGCACTGCAATTGAGCTATTACCTGACACTGCTCCAATGGAGCAGCGCTTGCTGAACTTGGAGTCTCTGGATGAAGATCGTCGATCTTCCTTATAGAACAACGAGGCAGCTAAAAAAYGATCCAAGGCTACCTTTGATCGCCATGTGAACCTTCAATCATTCTGTGAAGGCGACCTCGTCCTGGCTTATGATATCGCTCATGATACCTTTGGACACGGAAAATTCGAATCACTTTGGCATGGCCCTTACATTATCCAACATTGCCTCACCAAAGGCGCATACATCCTGGCCTCCCCCGAAGGCCTCTCTCTCAAGGAACCCGTCAATGGGTTATATCTCAAGAAATTTTATGCTTAAAAGTAGTCATTCTACTTTAGGTTATTTCTTCTTTCTAGTGTTTTTAATCTTTTTCCTCCTCCCCTCTCGTCTAAACTATCCGTTGTGCTATTGACAAATGCTTCCTCCACCAGCCTACCACATCGGTTACGCTGACGACGCCAACCATTGGACACAAAATCTCGCTTCAGCTGCTTGGGCTCTCTACACCCCCTCACATGAAATGCTCCATTCAAGCGGCATATGTTTGGGATCAGCAACCAACAACCAAGCCAAATACACTGTTGTCATTGGCCTCCTAGACGATGCCTAGCATCATCATATTCATCACCTTAGTGTCTTCCTCGACTCTCAACTAGTCATTCTCCAGCTCAACAATGTATACCGTGTACACGATCCATGCCTCTTTCGCAAATACCTGCAGGTTAGGCTTTTATCTCGACATTTTGATTCCATTACATTTACACATATTCCAAGACAATTGAATCAAATAATAGATCAACTAGCTAACATGGTATTAGATTGGAATATATCACATCAAGCTACACATACATAAACATATCACAAAAACCTGTCACAGCATATATATAGAATAGACATCATCAAACTCATCAGCAAAAAACATGTAGACAACATCAGGATCTCAAATATGTATACTCATGTATATATAAAGGCCCCTAAGGCCATCCAAATGTTTACATACAAAAATACATGTATCCACAGGCCAATGCAGCACCTCGGTACAAAATGGGCTCACCAGCCTATATACAACAAAACAAAAGATATACATCATGCACCACTCATGGTGCCTCTATCGCCCCACCACCTGCCCCTCCCTTAGGTGGTGGCGTCCCACCCCCACCTGCCTCAGGCGGTGGTGGTCCACCCCCTACAGGACCCTCCTGCCCCGATGGCAGGCGTCCACTCATCATAGCAGCAAGCACTGCTGCCCGTCGCACTATGGCCCGCCATGGTGGCGGTACCCCCACACACTGCTCCAGGAAGCTCTCATCTTGGATGCGCGTCCACATGCCCTTAGGCACATCCTGCAAAACTGTCTCCAGACGATGGCGTATGTCATCAAAATCCACTCTAGCCA
The DNA here is from genome assembly GCA_009831015.1 of Picea engelmannii. Classification (NCBI taxonomy): domain Eukaryota; kingdom Viridiplantae; phylum Streptophyta; class Pinopsida; order Pinales; family Pinaceae; genus Picea; species Picea engelmannii. The sequence continues at coordinate 939,704 of ML776821.1, forward strand.
CCGCCGAAGGAGCGTGTGATGGCCCCGCACCCGGGTCATCGAACTGACGCCTCCTCGCTGCCCTCTCTAGCTTAGCTGGTCACCCCACGACATCCTCCCGCCGACATCTCTCTCCCTGTGGTCATCTCTCCGGCTCTCGACGTGCCGACGCTCTCTGCATCTCCACCTTGCGCCCGTGAGGTGCCGCATCTACACATACAAACCAACACCAGATAGTATTAGCATCTATATCAAATACATATGGACTGATATCTCAGAAAAACAACATAAACCACAACATGCACAATACTAAACATACCTCGATGGTCAAACGCCTCCCCTAGAGGTAGCACCATGTCCGGGTCACCCCGGAAGTCCACCCCAGCATAGGGGTACCGAAGTATCACCTGCGGCATCTGTCGCCATATCCCTGCCGCCTCTGCTGAAAAGAAGTGGCCACCTTCGCCACCACCGTGATGAAGCAACATTGTCGACCACCGCCTCAACCGCGGCTCTCGCACCCCCGACATCTCCAGTAGAACCCTCGGGCGCAAAATCGACACCCTCTCTAAAAACCAGGTCACTAGGATGGACCCAAATGCAAACTCTCCCGCACCTGTGGACCGACAACATTCCAACTGCGCTACCATCCTCGCATGCATCGTCAGCCCCCAAGCAAACTGCTCACCGGCCACCACTCTCTCCAGCACCAAAAGCTGGCCACCACTAATCTGCTGAGTCGCCAGCGACCCATATATCCACACAATCATCGCTGCTATACAACGATGTGCCAGGGCATCTATCACCCCTATACTTACCACAGTCCCCGACAAAAGGTCCTGACCTGAGCAGTATCTATGGCCAATATCGGCAAGCAAAATCGTCCTGGGCAACACCGGCTCCGTCGATAGGGGCATTCCCCGAAAGGGGAGCCCAGTCAAGAAGTAGATATCCTCCACCGCAGTGAAGGGGATCTGATCTCCTTGCACAAGGAAGCAGTGCAGCTCTGGACTCCACATCTGGATCAGGAACTGCAATAAATAATCCTGTGCCCGTATCAATAGGCACTCAAAGAACTTTAGCAACCCACAGGTTGCCAAAGTCGCACGCACGCCAGACCCCTCAGTGGCCACGGCGTCTCGCAACTGGGCCTAGTCTCACTCTCGCCACCGCACTGGCATCGTCACCACAGTCCACCTGCATACAACACATAGTCCTATATCAGCTCATGCAACCATCAACAGCATCAAAAAGACTCATTTTTTACCCTTCAACCTTGCCTCCTAGGCACGATTTTTTTTACCCACAGCCGTGCACACATGCACGCCTGTTCATTACACAGGCACGCATATATGCGCGGCTATACACTGCACAGATGCACATCAGTGTGCACCTATTTGCTTCACAGGCGTGCCCTTACGCGCACCTGTTCACCATATAGACGTGCACAAGTGCGTGCTTGTCAAACCCACAGGCGCGCACTGATGCGCGACTGTTCAACTCACAGGTGCGCCCTTCAGGCGCGCCTTAAATTCTCCCTACCACACACACATGTGCGTATATTTGGTGTATAGGCGCACACATATGCGCACCTATCACCGAATCGCCCGCACATGTGGGGCACAGGACCCCTAAATACTCCTGTATGGCCCTCCGTACAAACCTTGCCCAAAAATTGAAAACCTATTTCTATGCAGGATGATCAGACCACTAACTTGATACTCGCAGATCCTCAATCGGCTACCTCATCCTCCCCGAATCTCCAAATCTCCTCTGAAAACTGCTTTTCCAATCACTATTGCAGCAGGTACAAATGAGGTGGCAATGTGGGCCCTACAACTATATATAGGCCTTTTGCCAAACTTCCAGTCACCATTCCGGGAGCCCAAGGTGTCCGTTTTTCAAACCGTCTTCAGCCACGGGATCAACATCCCGTCACCTACATCACAACAGTCCCTGGGTCGCTTTTTATCCTGAGCCCCCGGGGCGCCTTTTTTCATATCATGGTCAGGTATGCATGCACATAGTCACATTTATAAAATACATGCTCATATCTTTGATTCTCTTTAGATATTGTTCACTTTGGGTATTTGGTTGTTATGTTTGCAGGTACTTGCTCATCATTTATCGGCATAATCCCTTTAGGTATATACTCAGCACTGGCATGTAGTCTCTCCCGCTGTATTGCATTTACATTTCTAGTCACACCCTCTGATATTGGCCTTTAGGATCCTCATTCTCGGCTCTGCAGTACCCACGCCTCCATTTGCATCTTTGGTACTGTTACCCGGTAGTATTCTTACCCACATGAGTTGTCCCATTCATAGCACCTTTTGCCACTTTTTGACACTCATTCTATTTTTCCTTACCCTTTAGGGATGGGAGTCTCGATAGTCTTTCATCATGTCGTGAATCAGCCACATACTCCTTCTCCTCATTTTGCTAGCTTTCCCACACGGACTCCCAGATTATCTCTTTACGGTTCTATTTTTTACCTGCACCTCCGCAGTATCATGAACCCTCCATTTCATCCACAATCAGTTTGCCCCTCTGCGAACCCACCTTCATTTCACCTACCTCATACAGAAGCTCACCAATAGGGCCCCCACCCTTCATCAGTATTCCCAGTACATCATGCCCTACGTGGGCCACCCATATCACACTGGGGCACCCGTTTCTGTATTTGTACATTTCTCCCCAATTATTCGTTATTTATTGTACAAACGCCTTTATTTCGAGTCATTACATTCTCTTTTTCATCGTCACCTTTGGCAACTTGCTTCTTTCTTTTTGGCCACATGCAACCCATGTCACCCTTGATTGGAGCATTACTTATCATCTTCCCTTGCTGGCATCGTCCATATCTTCAGAGAACCCCACAGGTCACTTACCTCTACCCTCTGAATTTGTTCACCTTGTCTCACCTTTGGCACAACTTATCACCGGTCTTGTCGTCCCCCTGACACTCGACCTCGTTACACGGTTGCGGTCACTTTTTATCTCATACATCCTCCAACCAAGGGCAGTCTTGAGTCTTCCTAGTTCTTGACTTCGTCCATGTACCTATGCCACTTCCTCACCTCAGTAGATTTCACAAAGCCCTTTGCTTCTGGGAGTCTCGTCCCCTTTTGTCGACATCAACACCATTTTTCGGAAGGGTGACAGTATCTTGATTCTCATTCTCCATTCAATGAGAGATCTCGGACGACACAGGGTGAAACACCATTGCTCCCTGTTGTCGTTGACCCCCATAACATTCGACACCAACACCTTCTCATGTTACGGTGGGTCTTACTTTGCGACTATTGCGGTTATTTATTTTATTTTCCGAAGACCTATGAACTTGGCAGGGCTATCAATGCCCACATCATCGCTACTACTTATTACTGCGATCAATGCCTATTATTTAGAGCATGTTCATTTGCAGAATTGTCTTCTGCCTCTATCACGACCACCCCCGAGGGCATTGCAGTTGTCTACACCAACACTTCAGCCATCTTTTTTCAGATTTATATGACATGAGCACGGGGCATGCCCACCTCGTTTGTACACAGTTTTCTATTTTACACACCTCATAGAAGGTCGGGTCCTATCGGTTCCTTTTTTCTCCAACGGATCACTCTGAACGATCCCACTATTGCTCTATCTTACAACAACATTCTCAGTAGAAGAAACATTGATGGATTTCAGCTATACGTATGCTCCTAACCTCATCCATCAGGGGGCATCTGTTATCACTGAAATTTCATCTGCACATGGTTACAAGAAATCAGCGTCGTCAAACAGTAATGAAGTCATCCATGGACTTGAATTAATACCACAGCATTCAAAAAGGTCAAAAAACTATACAAAGTAGTGAAAAATTGAAGAGTGCTTTACAGAAGTTGGGCGTGCACACACATGCGTGGAACGGGAACGTAGAATGCGCGCATACGTGCACGATGCACGGCTATTAGCGCAAAAAGCCGCGCACCTGCTAAACGACACATTTATGAATGTGGTCGGCCTCCCAACCACTTATGGTTCAGCTCCCAGGCTGATTTGATTTCCAAATCCGGGCTGGATCCGAATGGTGGGCTGGTCAAAGACCTAATAATGCCCTAAATGGCCTCTCTTCACACTACAAAGCAGTTACACAATAACCCAATGCAATGCTATAAAAATCCATGAATGCACCTCATTTTCTCAA
>ML776821.1:944395-979297 GCA_009831015.1 Picea engelmannii
CCATTTCATTGAGCAATCCACCTCTCCATTGAGTGGATTTGCAAGGAGTTCTTTCATCACCATTTTCATTTTTCTTGTTGTAAGGAGAGCAAGCTTGTGAGGGTCCAAGAGCCTTCCCTTGGAGGAAGAAGGGACTCATAGTCTCCTTTCTTCTTGGTGCTTTGATTTAATCAATAGATCAGCCTAAAAACATTGGTGATATGGGTCTTTTTGTGTTTGTTATCTCTATATCCCTATGCTTATGATTTTAGTTTGTATTAGTTTAATTCTTGCTTATAGTTTTGTTTTTCTTTCTCTAACTCTTTCCTCTATAGCTGTCATGCTCAGCAAGACCTAACTGGGCATGCAAGCACCTCTTATTTTCTCACCAAGGTGACGAAAAGGGTGCAACAGTCTCAAACCAAGACATTGGTTCCATGAGGGAACCTCAATATGTCTTAGACATGTGTTCCAAGAGGGAACCACGAGACATCTAGTATGGACATAGTTCATGACTGAAGCATGAGGTTGAACACTTCATCATATTTGGATGTCCAATATAAATTCATGTACCTAGGGAGAAAAGGACCAAGATAGACCCTTCAAGAAGAAAGGGTACATTTGTGGGGTATAGTGAGTCTTCAAAGGCATACCAGATCTACATCCCTGGTCAAAGACAAATTGAGGTGAGAAAATATGTTACATTTGAGGAGGAGGTAGCCTTCAGAAGATCTAGAGGATATCACAAGGAAATTGATAGTGAGAGACAAGAAGAGATGGCGTCTTATCTCCCTCACCCTCCAACAGTTCAAAGGGAGACAATTGAGCTTATTGATCAAATTGATCTCATTGATCCTGTAGCTCTAGTTGATGTTCCCAAAGTTATTGCAATAGGTTGGAAGAGACCTACATGGACTCATGAGAATCTGTAGGAGGCAGAAGAACATGCAACTTCTTGTGGTACCTTATGGGAGATAAATATACCTTAGATATATTTGTACTATGTTGCAAGTATGAGCCACATCATTGATTATGAGCCTTCCTATTATGAGGAGGCATCTAGTCAACCAATTTAGAGAGATGCCATGATGGAGGAGTATCAGTCCATCATGAAGAATGATGTGTGGGATATTGTTCAGAGACCTGAGGGGAAGTCTGTAGTGACTTCCAAGTGGATCTATAAAATTAAACACACAAATGACGGGAGCATCAAGAAGTACAGAGCGAGATTTGTTTCTAGAGGATTCTCTTAGGTGAAGAGAATAGATTATGAGGAGACATTTTCTCCTATTGTTCGATACAATTCTATCCAAACAATTATTTCCCTTGCAACATCCAAGGGTTGGAGACTACATCAGATGGATGTGAAGACAACCTTTATCAATGGATAGATTGACGAAGAAGTATACATCAAGAAGACATATGGTTTCATGATGCATGAGAAGGAGTCTCATGTGTGCAAGTTGAAGAAGGCTCCGTATGGACTCAAGAAGGCACCTTGAGCTTGGTATGAGAGAATTGATGGATACCTGATGAGTTTGGGATTCATCAAAACTGTTGTTGATCCCAACCTATACTACAAGACTGTTAATGGTGAGTCCCCAATTTTGGTCCTCTACATTGATGATTTATTCCTCACTAGTACAGAGAGCCTTATTGTTGAATGCAAGTATACGTTGGCCTCTAAATTTGAGATGAAGGACCTTGGTATGATTCACTACTTCTTGGGACTCGAGGAGTGGCAGGAAACTAATGAGATATTCTTGAGTCAGGGGAAGTACATAGTTGAGATATTGAAGAATTTTGGGATGTTTAACTATAAGCCCATGACTACATTAATGGTGACGAATTTGAAGAAACTAAGTGTGTCTTCTTCTCATTCCGACAATATTGATCCAACCCTGTACAAACACTTGATTGGATCATTGATGTATCTGGTTAACACTAGACCAAATATTTTCTATGCACTGAGTGCACTTAGCCAATTTATGTGTCAGTTGAGATAAACACACTAGATTGTTGCAAAGCATGTGTTGAGATACCTGCGAGGCACAGTTGGACATGGTCTAAGATATAATTCCAATATTGACATGAGATTGTAGGGATATACTGACTCTGATTGGGCAGGGAGCACAGTGGATAGAAAGAGAACCTTTGGATGTTGCTTCACTTTGGGATTTTCCATGGTTTCTTGGTGTAGTAGGAAACAAGACTTCTATGGATTTGAGCACCGCAAAAGCAGAGTACATTGCATTAAGTGTGGTAGTCCATGAAGTAGTGTGGATTTGCAAGCTCCTTGTAGATTTATCTGAACATGTGTTGGATTCCACCATTATTCATTACTATAACCAGAGTTGTGTGAAGATCTTAGAGAATCGAGTGTTTCATGACAAATCGAAAAACATTGAGATCAAGTACTATTACATCTGAGACATGGTGTAGATGAAGGTAGTACTGGTGAGTACCTTCCTATAGATGAGAAGGTTGTTGATGTTCTTACCAAACAAGGACAGAGTTTGAGTACTTCCGTGACAGAATTGGCATGGCAGAGAATGCCTCCCTCGCTGAAAGGGAGTGTTGATGTTTGCAGCTTCTTGAGACATTCTCCATATCGTACTCCTCTATGACTTAGTTGAGTTTATTTGTGAGGACACTTATCTGAGAAGAGATAAGTGGGATTGGGATTATAGTCCAACGTCCCTTGTGGAGGGCRCATGAGGACATGTCAAGGGAGTTGATCTTGACATCACACACTATGGGGAGTTGACCCTTGTGTTTCTAGAGGGACTAGCCTCTAGAAATCCACATGGGAGTGCCATGTGCGACATATTCCARATCATACTCCTTTTTGAATGAGTTGAGTTGATCTATGATGACACTTATCCGAGAAGGGATAAGTGGGATTGGGCCTATAGCCCAGCATCCCTTGTTGAGAGCACATGAGGATACATCCTTTATGGAGAGCACATGAGGACATGTCAAGGGATTTGACCTTGATGTCACACACCATGGAGAGTTGACCCTAGTGTTTCTAGAGGGAGTAGCCTCTAGAAGTCGAAATGAGAGTGCCATGTGTGACAAGCCTTTTGTTACAATGTATTAAGTAAGCATCGGGTGGACCTTCTCTTAGATTGGGCTGCAAACCAAGGGAGAAAGGATGCATTTATCACAAAGGTGTACTTGTGGTAAATGGGCCCACACGTAGTCCTTCTTTGATCATGACAAAGAATAATATGGACTCGAGGTGCTTGAGGTGCTTTCCATGTGTCAGTTAGAGCATCGGGTTGACATTCACTCAGAGGTGTGTACCTGTGGTGAACTACCCTCGTGTGGTCTTTTTCCTAGTCATGGTGATTTGACAAGGAATGATAAAGACTCAAGATGCTAGATGTTATCACATGCGGACCCAGAGTGAGCCTAATCTCAGAGAGAGTCAACTGCTCAGAGGGAGAGTTGCATAATGAGTTTTCCCTCGGTTCAGGTGGAAGAGAGACATCTCTCAAAAATGACACACAAGTGTCATGAGTTTAGGGCGAAGTTTGTATACTTTAGAGACAAGCTTTGACATGATGAAGAATGTCTCCCTTGTTGAGAGGGAGTGTTGATGTTTGGACAACATTGGGAAGACATTCTTTTATACTAATAATTAATAATATATATAATAAGTAATAATAATAATAATAAACAGTTATTTATTATCCAAGGGACTCATCCTTTCATGGATGTTCACCATATGTTCTCTATATATGGAACACTCATCATTATAATAAAACACATCGATCATATCTTATCTCATATGAAGAAAAACAACAACATTGTGGGCTCCAAAATATCCTTATAACACTAATGGACTGCAACACGATTGTTCTGAAATCAACCTCCTAAAGAACTTTCTAGCCCACCAATATCGTATCCCTAAACTACAATACTTTCTTTCCTAGGGACCATGCCTTTCCCAAAACAATTTAAACCTTTTTAAGGCTAAAATATTCACGTACTTTGGCCTTTGTTATTTTCTTCAAACCCCAACATATTCCCTTTATTGAATCTTCAACCCTAGTTCTAATAGGGTTTCCCCCAACCTATAGTTATTTTCTTCCAACCCCAACATATTCCTTCTCTTGAATCCTCAACCCCATTTCTAGTAGGGTTTCCTCCAACCTAAACCAACCAAATCTTCTACCCCATTTCTAGTGAGGTTTCCCCAACCTAAACCAACCAAATCTTCTAGTGTGAGACCATGTTCGTTCGATACATATATAGTTTGAAACCCCAAATCCATTCTCGTTAACATAGATTCAAGCTCTTTCTTACATGGAATGACTTTCTAGCATGGAGAATTCAGGGTTGAATGAAGTGCGAGAGATGACGAAGCTAGTGGGGTAGCTCCAAAAGCCTTAGATTTTACAACCCTCCTTAATCCGTTCATGGGATTGTCAGCCTCCTCCACCTCCTACGACAGGAACTAGCATTGATGGGAAATGTAACACCGTTCTTGTCAAGTACACCCTCCTCGGATGATGTCATTTTGTGGATATTAGATCCCTTATAAGTCTCGTGTTTTCAGAGGTTTTATCATTCATAAGGTTTTTGGTCCCTCCAAAATTTCTTGAACTCTTGTTCAGGAAGATATCATCGACAGTGCCTCTAATGGATTTCGTGAAAATCCCACCATATCTTCCTCCATTTATCCCATCCCATTATAAAATTTTGTTGGTTCTACTTTCATTTTTAATACATTTTCCTTAGGATGGAATTAATTAGTTCACCAGTATAGTGGTTTGCAATTTGAAATCCACCGACAAAGGTTCAATTCTGGGGAACGCCTATACATTTTTATCACTGAAGTTATATTTGTTTTATCATAAATAGATCCGAACAGAGAGGGTAAGACTTGGAACCTGCAAGACAACATGCGAATTAATCAAGGTTATGTTAGTTGTGTAAAATTGTTAAAATAATTAACTGAATGATAAAAGACGAATAGGAAAGAAGGCTATCGAACCGGAAGCTAAGAGTTATGGTTATTGACCTTCCCTTACCCTAGCTTTCTCTATTTCTTCACTCTTTCTCATATTCAAAGGGATTTTGGCGAAGAAGAGAAGATCATTGTAAACTTGTAGAGAAAGAATATTGAACACCATCCATGAATGGTTTTCCCAACTAAGTTCCATGGTAAATTTTTTTGTCTCAATGAGTTAGCTTATTACTATATGTTGTGGTTAAATTCACCATTATGTTATATGGTAGCTTGCTGCTATCTTATTTGAATATATGAGGAGTTAATCACTACATCTCTTTTTATTACTGTATGAGATTTACTTTGATAGAGAGTATTGGTTTAATGGCTTAAACCCTTTTCAAAATCTAGTTGATCTCAACAGTTGATTGAATTGGGCAACGGGAAATCCATGGCCATCCTTTCGGAGCTGTTAGAAAACTTGCCAAACCCAATTTTCTCTCTCCTGGGATTCCCTCTCTCTTTGGGGCGAATTTGTATTGTGTGGACATTTCTGAATGTGTTTGGGCATTTTGTAGATATGTTGGTCAAATTTTATATGGTATGGATCAATTCCTCATTGCCTTGAGCGTCCAATAGTTTGTTGGGCGAATTTCTCCCTTCTCTGGGTCGTTCCCTCACCACTTGGATGCTTGAGTTTCCCCACGATCGTACGCATCTGTTTTGAGCGTTCTACATAGTCTAGGATCTCACTCAAGCAACTCCATGTTGCCACAAACTCGTTTCATTGTCTAAACGATGCTCATGCCCTCACACTAGCTACTGGGCGTACCACACATTACTATCGTTTTGTCTAACTTCTCATGGCCTGAATCTCTCCTCTGGCATCCATGAGACTGTTGGGAGCATTCGCTTGCTGCCCAACGTGACCATGACTTGGATACTTCATATTGTTGTATTCCCGCCATCTCTATCTTGGAGAGACCACACCACATTTTACTTGTTTGGCTACCAGATTTGCTTGCAATTTCCCCCAACGATTGGAGAGACCACACTAAGTTTAACTTGTTGGGTAAAATGAGTAAATCCTAAACCTAACTCTAAGGCGTCCAAGAAATCTTTGCCTGTTGTCCGGACGTTCCACTATCTCACTGTCCAAACTGATCGATAAAAACTAACCCTAATTTTCATTGGTGTAGTGTAACGCTTCCATGCTTTTGACCTAACATCCAAGGCTCTCCGTGGGTCGGTTATAACCTATGCTCATTTTTTACTCATTGGATTACACTATGTGTCAGAAAAAAACTGTTAGTAGATAGATACTTGTTGAGTACATGAATGGTTGTGCATTAAAAAAGGGGACGAGTGAGTTAAGAATGTGCACCTTTGCCACCTCCATCCATTAAACAATAGTTGATTATTGCATAAGCTAATAATTCATACCTTTTCCATCTCCATCCATTAAACAATAGTTGATTCTTGCATGAGTTAATAATGCACACCTCTCTGCCCATTAAACAATAATTCATTATTGCATGAGTAGATGCTAGCATCATGAATGAGATCACCTTGGTAAGCTCATCTTCCGTAGAAATCTCTCAATAGAACTTTGGTGAATTCGAAAAGCATACTAAGTGTATTGGTTCTAAGATTCTAAATAAAATGGGTTATGATGGACAAGGGATAGGCAAGAGGAGACAAGGCATCTTGAGTCCCATTATAATCACACCTTGGGTCAAGCATGAAGGCCTAGGTTTTCATGGTAGAAGTGAAAATTCCATCACCATGAAGAAACCTATTTTTGGGAAGGAAACCGACATGCAAAGTTAACTTGCTTGTCAAGAGAATGAGCAACAACACTAAGTGAAGGTGTCATCTCACCACCACCTCATTCTTGTGGCAGATTGAAGGAGAGAAGCGATGAGGAGATTTTGTAGAAAATCATCCAAAACAAGAAGAAGAACGAAGAGACCACATACCATACATAACTATTGGTATGCAAAGCCATGTTCTTTTTGTGGGAAGAAAGGCCATTGTGAGACATAATGCTAGGAGAAGCAAGCCATGTTCCCCATACTTGATTGTTCTCATAAGTTGAATGACAAGAAGGCTACTCCAACTCGCCAACAAACACAAAGGCACATGTAGATGAGGAGTATGAGAAGCAATCCTTGTAGTAGCCATGTGAACTTTTTCCACTATTGCAAGTTGAGTGGACATTGGGAAGCCAAGTGTTGGCGAATTCACCGAGAGTTTCACCCCAAACACTGCATAGCTAGGAAAAAAGTGCGGAGAGTGAAGAGAACAAGAGGTGAAGAGATGCATGTATCCCCATTTCAAGGAGAAGATGTTGTCCAAGGGGAGATAGTAACATAGGAGGTCAACATCACTATTGAAGAGGATAAGGGGTTGATGCCAAGAACTAGGGAAACACCTTTCTAATTTCTACCTATAATTTTCCAACTAAAGTTTTCCTTCCTAAATATGACAAGACTCACATGCAAGACAACATGACAATTAATCAAGGTCTGTTAGCTATGTAAAACAATGCACTTGTAAAATTGAATAAGGAAAAATGAGGATGTGAGAAGAAAGATTAAAATAATTAACTAAATGATAAAGAGGAATAGGAGAGAAGGATAAGGAACTAGAAGTGAAGAGCTATGGTTGTTGGCCTTCCCTTACCCCCTAGCTCTCCTTCATACTCAAAGGGGTTTTGGTCAAGGAGATGAGAGCATTGTAAACTTGTAGACTTGTAGCAGATGATTGGTTTTTCCAATTGGGTTCCATGATAAAAATCTTGTCTCACTAAGTTAACTTATTGTTGTGTGTTGTGGTTAAATTCACCATTGAGTTGTATGGTAGCTTGCTAGTATCTTATTTGAACGTATGAGGAGTTAATCATTACATCTCTTTTTATTACTCTATGAGAGTTATTTTGATAGAGAATATTGGTTTAATGGCTTGCCCATACAATGAATTGATCTTTGAGTTGTTAGAAAACTTGCCAAACCTAATTTTCTCTCCTAGGAGTCCCTCTCTCTTTGGCGTGAATTTATATTTTCTAGCCATTTTTTTAATGTGCCTTGAAGTTTTGTAGACGTTTTAGAAAAATTTGATATGGTATGGGTCGATTCTCTTAGATATTAATGAAGAAATGCTAATAATAGAATTAGTTATAATAGAGGCTCCTGTGTGTCCTCTACTGCTGTTATCATATCAACTTTTATAGGAATCAGTTGCTTGAGTATCAATCTATAAATGTAATCATTTTGATTAATGAAATAGTTGAATAGTGAGTTCAATATCACTTTTTGTTTTGGTATCAGAGCTCAGGAGAAGAGAGCAACAACATGAGGGAGCTGTGCAAATTGTAGTTTGGTGAGAGAACCTACCAGACCGTGAGGGAGCTTAAGACGTTTTCCATTATTTCCATCACTGTTGGAGATAGCGTAGAGTCTCCTATCTGAATTGTGTGTTGTGTGCATGGAGAAGAGAGCCACGATTTTACTGTCCACTAGTTTCTTGTAGTGGATCATGGAGCCATCGTTTTCTATCCGTCGTGAAGAGTTCATTTTTTTTTTTCTGTCTGTTGTGTAGAGTTCCATCCAATTCCTGAGATTGTGAGCCACCGTCTGCCTAACGGTGAGTGTGATTTGTGCGTTGTGAGTGCTATCCACATGAAGGATCGCTATGTTTGTGTGGAGCTATGCGTGAAGGATCGCTTTGTTCGTGTGAAGATGCATGGAGCTATGCGGGGGGCGTTATTTCATTCAGATCGTTGTTGGTGTGTGCTTGAGGCACATATTTGTTGTTGTGGTTGTTGGCTTGCCCAACCTCCTGTGTGAAGAAGAAGACAGCTGTTTTTTGTTGATTGTTGTCTGGTCTGGCGAATTTAAGTTGGAAGAGTCGAGTTCTGAAGGGTTCTAGGTCATATTCTGAGCTGCCTACTGTCTGAATTAAATGTTGAGGTGAAAGCAATTAAGTCTCTGCCTGAATTGAATTAAATCGCTGAATTTTCTGCAGAAATGTCAAATTCATTCCCAGAAAATTATCTGAATGAAGCATCCAAGCTCGATGGTGATAATTACATTGACTAGAAATTTAATATCTTGATGATTTTTGAAGCATGGAATGTGTGGGCTATTGTAAAAGGAGAGGAAGCCAAGCCCACAGGTGTTGCTGGTACAGATTGGGAGAAACGAGAAACGAAATCTAAAGTGTTGTTGCTGATGTCTGTCAAGGACAATATAATTCCACACATTAGTGTTGTTGCGGATGTCTGTCAAGGACAATATAATTCCACACATTAGAGACTGTAAAACGTCCAAGGAGACCTAGGAAATATTGAAAGGTTTGTATAAAACTACAAACTCAAATAGAATTCTGTTTTTGAAGACTAACTTACTATCCATAAAAATGGAAGCAAATGAAAATATTACCACCTATGTTTCCAGAATTAAAGATTTATGTGACAGTGCAATTGGTGAGAAAGTTTCAAATTATGACATGGTAACTATTACATTAAAAGGGTTAATCTTAGATTATCATGTATTTATTTCAAGTCTAGGAGGTAGAGTACAACCACCTATGTTTTTTGAATTGATAGGGATTCTTCTACAAGAAGAAGAAAGAATGAAAGTGTTTGAAATGGACTCTCATACTTCAGAATTGGCATTAGTAGCCAAAGGGAAATAACCATACAGGGGCAAGCCATGGGACATAAACATAACTAGGAATTTTCAACCAAGGAAGAGAGTTATGACTCAAACAAAATTTGATGCACATGTTAAGAAAAATGATGTTTGTTTTTATTATGGGAAACCTGGTCATCATGCTAAAGATTATTATAAAAGGAAAGCTAATGAATCCAAACATAAGTTCAGAAAACATAATGGAAATTATGTGAAAAGTGACACCTCTATCAATGATGGTTTTAGGAATCTAAAGTTGTTTATTTCCAAAGCTGCATTATCCACAGAATCTGATGATGAAAGTGCATGGTTCATAGATTCAGGAGCCTGAGCTCATATGTCTTGTAACAAAGAATGGTTTGATGAATATCATGAGAGCACAGATGAAACACACATATATTTAAGAGATAACAGATCCCATAAGATTCAGGGTTATGGATTAATATGTGTGAATTTACCTAATGTGCAAATGAAACAAATTCACAATGTGTTGTATGTTCCAGGCATCAAAAAGAACTTGATATCTGTTTCCACAATAACTGATCAAAATTTGAATGTAGAATTTATGCAGTCTCGATGTTTTATGAAGGATATTCAGAATCATTATAAAGTCATAGCCACAGGAACAAGAATTGGAGGTATGTATAACCTTGATGTAACAAGGGGCACTCATCAAGCATTAAAATCTACAACAATGTCAACAGTTGAGCTATGGCATCGCAGGTATGGACATCTTAATCAAAATGACTTAGTGCTACTTCAGAAGAAATTGATGGTTGAAGGACTTCCTGTTTTGAAAAATGAGCATATAGAATGTGAAGCATGTGCACTGGATAAGCATCAAAGGGAAGAATTTCCAGTGCATAAAGAGAAGAAACAGAGAGAGAGAATTTAATTAATACATACTGATGTCCGTGGTCCCATCCAAACCATGTCACTTGGAGGTGCAAGGTATTTTATTATATTTGTTGATGACGGATCTAGATTTAATTGGGATTATTTTATAAGGAAAAAGAGTGATGTATTTGAATATTTTAAGGAGTTTAAAACTATGGTKGAAAAGAGACATACAAATGCATCAATATTCTAAGATATGATCAAGGTGGAGAATACACCTCGGGAATTTTTTATAGCTACTACAAGAACAATTGGATCATTCAACAATTCACTGTGTCTCACACACCACAACAAAATGGTGTAGCTGAAAGGAAGAACAAGACATTAGTGGAATGTGCTCGCAACATGTTTAAAGGTAAAAAGATTTCTAATGGTTTTTGGCCCGAAACCATTAATACTACTGTTTATTTGAAAAATAGAAGTCCAACTAAGATTCTAGATCTGAAAACGCCTTTTGAAGTCTTTTATGGATATAAACCTGAAGTTGGTCATTTAAGAATATTTGGTTCCAAGGCATTTTCTCATATTCCAAAATATGAGAGAATGAAACTTGATGCAAAATCTATTAAGTGTGTATTCCTTTGTTGTTGTGATGATCACAAGGCATACAAGTTGTTTGATCTTAGTGCACATAAGTTGATTACAAGCATAGATGTGTTTTTTCACGAGAATATAGATGATGAGATAAGTAAAAATGATGTTTGGTATACTCCTTATGACAATGATGCTCATGTAAAAATTGAGATAGATGATGAACATGAACAGGTACAGGAACAAAGTGGAAGCAGCATGGATACTATAAACACTCTTGAGTCACCCAGAAGGGATCTTACACCACAGAGAAGAAGAAATGAAAGTGGTGGAACTCAAAGGAATTCATCGTGAACAATTTAGGTACCTTCCAGGTATAAAGATTATGCATTGATGACACAAGTAATGAATGTTGTGGAACGTGTTACTTATGAACAAGCTAAAGATCATAAGGAATGTAAAAATGCAATGAATGAAGAATATGAATCAATAATGAAGAATGAAACCTGGGACTTAACAAAACTTCCTGAAAATAAAGTTCCCATAGGATGTAAATGTTTGTATAAAACCAAATTTAATGCAGATGGAAGCGTTGACAAATACAAGGCTACATTAGTTGCAAAAGGGTATTCACAAAAGGAAGGAATTGATTATGAGGACACTTTTTCACCTATAGCTAAGTTCAATACAATTAGGGTCATGCTTGCATTAGCTACACAACACAATTGGAAAATACATCAGTTAGATGTTAAATCTACATTTCTGAATGGTGATTTAAAAGAAGTTTATTTGGTTCAACCTGAAGGATTTATAAAGAAAGGACAAGAGGATCTTGTGTGTAAGCTAAAGAAATATTTATATGGTTTGAAGCAAGCACCTAGTTCTTGGTATATTAAGATTGATTCATTCTTTGCACATAAAGATTTTGTGAAAAGAAAAAATGATCCTAATTTGTCTGTCAAAAAGGATGAAAATGGGAATGTTGCTTTGGTATCTTTATATGTTGATGATTTGATTAGGCAGTGCTTCTCACTTGATTGAAGATAATAAAATTCAATTATCACAGATGTTTGAAATGAAGGATCTTGGTGAGATACATTATTGTTTAGGTTTAGAAATATGGAGAGAAGACGGTAAAACAATGGTCACTCAAAGAAAATACACAAGGGAGATTCTGGAAAGGTTCAATATGAGTGAAAGCAAGGAAGTGTCAACACCTTTAGAACAAAATGCTAAGTTATCTAGTGTTGATGAAACTAAAGAGGCAAATTAGCTCACTACTACCAGACCAGACATAGCATATTCAGTCAACATCCTTAGTCAGTTCATGGCTAAGCCACTTGAAAGCCACTCAGTAGCTACAAAGAAAGTCCTTCGATATCTGAAAGGAACTGTTAATTTTGGTATTATGTATACTAATAATTGTGATTTTGAGTTCACAGGTTACTCTGAGATTGGGCCGGAAATCCTGATGATAGGAAATCAACTTCAGGATATGCATTCAACATTGGTACATGGGTCGTGTCATGGAGCAGTAAGAAACAACCAACTGTTTCTTTGTCATGAACAAAAGATGAGTACAAAGCTCTATGGAATGCTACATGTGAAGCTATTTGGTTAAAGAGAATTCTTGAAGTTATTGGCAATAAACAAATGAAGCCTATTGTTCTCAAATGTGACAATCAAAGTTCTATTAAATTGGCTTACAACCCAATTTATCATGCTAGAACAAAGCATATTGAAATCCAACACCATTTTGTAAGAGAAAAAATATAGTCAAACGAAATTGACTTGATCTATTGTAATACCACTAATAATGTGGCTGACATCTTTACCAAACCCCAAACCTCTTGGAAAGATGAATTTTAAAGAATGTAGGAAACAGTTAGGTGTGGTAGAAAATCCATTTCTCCATTAAGAGGAAGTGTTAGATATTAATGAAGAAATGATAATAATAGAATTAGTTATAATAGAGGCTCCTCCATGTCCTCTACTCTACTACTATGATCAGATCCACTATTCTTGAGTATCAAGCTATAAATGTAATCGTTTTGATTAATGAAATAGTTGAATCGTGAGTTCAATCTCACTTTTTGTTTTATGGGTCAACTCCCCATTGTTTTGAGCGGTCAATAGTTTGTTGGGCGAATTTCTCCCTTCTGTGGGTCGTTCCTTCACCACTTGGAAGCATGAGTTTCCCCATAGTCGTACGCATCCGTTTTGAGTGTTCGACACAGTCTAGGATCTCACTCAAGCAACTCCACCCTGCCACAAATTATGTTCACTCTCTAAATGATGCTCACACCGTCACACTAGCTATTGGGTGTACCACACATTTCCATCATCCTGTCTAACTTCTCATGGCCTAAATCTCTCCTCTAGGCATCCATGAGACTGTTGGGAGCATTCCCTTATTTCCCAACATGACCACAACCTAGATACTTTGTAATATTGTTTGCCCGTTGTTTTTCCAGAGTCTGTACTTAAGGCTAAAAAGTATAGGGTCTAGGTATCCGAAAGTGAGTAAAAGATAAAAGGGGGAAAAAATCAACCTTCAGGAAAAAGGAAGCTAAGGTTGATTCCCAAGTTGTCTCTATCTCACTTCCAAACGTTCCTGGATGCTTATATCCCATTCAATTGCGGCCCATGAACATTCGAGTTCGACCCGGGTGATGGTGGTTTTAAGTATGGTGTCAAATAGGTTCAAAGCGATGCTAGTTTGATCCGATAGGCCGGGTTCGATGTTGGGCTGTCTTGCAAAGGGGACAGTCATGGAGGAACAAAAAATGAAAAGAAAGTTCGAGGTTTAAAATACCACTTCAATTCCTTTTTTAACCGTATAAAAAAGAGAACTTTTGAAATCCGATACTAAAGATAGAACACAAACCAAAGGCCTTCTCCCATAACTGAGTTAACTTTTTAAAGAATCATGTATGAAATGTGAGAAAACATTAAGCAGTCGACAATGTGAGGCTCCTATCAAGGGAGAATCTCACCCTATAAACAAAAGAAGAAAAAAGGAAAGAAGTAATTTGACGAAGCATAAAATATAGAGATCTAAAAATTTCACAGGTCTTGTACCTGCTGATAGCCGATACAGAGGAAAAACTGCAAGCGATTAGACAACTAAAAGTTGGTCACCACAGTAGAGGTTGCACTAAATTGTTGCTAAGCATTCATCAGAAATATATATGTGAAATGAAACTTAATATAAGATAACAGAGAAAACAAAACTCATAACTCAGTCTTCACGGAATGAGGAATCTTCAGATTGCTTTGTATTAATTTTCAAAAGGAAGAAAATCTCTATTACAATTGGCCAAGAAAGGTCCAACCCCCTTATGTTTTTTACTTCAAAACGCATATTTATACAAAATTCTAAATATTTGGATCTCAATCGTTCCAGGAGTTTTTAGTTACAAAATGGGAAATTTAAGCGTTTTGCTTCTTTGTCTTTGTCCTCCTTCATGCGGGTAGAGAGCCTTCCTTTCGTTACTCTTTGGGTACTAAAAATAGAATAGCGAGACACTTGTCATTATTTGGTACCAGAAAGCTACCCCTTCGCCTGCTTGGTGCAAGTGACACACCTCTCCACCAACTGGACTATCAACCTGGAAGGCTCTGCTTGGTTGTTTTCCTCAAAAGCGTAACAATCATTTGCTAGCTATGGCAACCTTCCCCCTACTTGTCGGTCTTCAACGATGATAGAACATAACTGTACACTTGGTTTTATTATCCATTTATCCACTTGGACTATATCAATTTGGCTTATCTGTGATATTTCAACCTGCTCTTTTTCCTCGTTCTCCTTGATATTGAGTAGGCGCTTGGCTATATCGATCTGGCCGAGTGTCCCAGCGTTTCTTTCCCTATCGAGATCCAATGAAATTTCATTTATCAAGATGAAAGTTTCTTCAAAAGAGTTTCTCATTTATTTTGCTCATTCTCTGCTTTCGGATATATTACGCTCCCACGCCTTCAGCAAGATATTACCTCTGGTTTTCTCTGGGATGGAAGGCCTGGAACTACTGACCATTTCTTTTCTCTTCGCGGTTATAACATCATCTTGGAAAGCAACCTGAGCCGCCCTAGCTTCTCCTTCTCTCAAAGAAATGTCTTCCAATACTTGTTCAATGGTCTAGCAATGGTTCTGGATGGCCTCCACTTTAGCAAGTGAATATTGTTGAGCTACTAACACTCTTTTTCGGATTTCAAGGGCTTGGGATTTGAATATCTCGATATCTATAACCTGGCTCTCGGTAGAATTCAACTTTACCTATAACTCCCTGATCAGTTCTTCTTCCTGGCTTACCTAAGCTTGACTGGTCTAGGCCGACTGATGTATTTGCTCGAGATCGGATATGAGCCGCTCGATTTCCCTTTGATCGGTTGCTCTGGCTTGCTCTAGACCTATGTTCACCTGATCTCTGGCATTTGCCTCTATTGTAGCTAGCTTAGCCTCCAATGTTCTAATCAAACGGTTCTTTTGTTTCAACTGGGCCGTCAAAGTCCCAACTGAGTACTGATTGGCTGTAAAATAATCCCCTAGCATCCTGGCTATCTCCTCTACAAATTTTTCCTCTTTTGCGACCTTCCCATCTGTCATGATTTTAATTTTTTTAGCTACTACGCCCTCTTTTTGATAAAATTCTTACCTTAACACGACCTTTCTTTTCTTGTCAAAGAAAAATTCATTGGGAGGCAACTCCTCTATAGAAATAGGTGTCAGTTCTTCATTGAAAATCCATCCCTCATCAGGATTCCCCTTTGTGAACTGCAAGGGTGTGACAATAGCAATAGGACTGTCGATTTTCTTGGACTTTTGTTTCAGGGTGAATTCTGTAACTGGCTCATTTGGTGCAAGCGAAAGTGAGTCACCCGATCCCTGTGAAGGTATCTCCACTTGGCCTTGGGCCTGCTTGCCTGGCACGCCCTTTTCGGGGTTTCCTTCTTGCTTCTAGGGGACTTCGGCTCCTAGCTCTGAGGTTCCAGCCTCCCTGGTTTTCCCTTAGTCCTTCTCCCCACTAGGACTTGAGTCCTTTGCACCTTTGGCTCCTATCTTCTTTGTAACTAGAAGCTCTGGGGCTTCACCCTGTAAAATATGGGGGAGACAACTCTGTCGGTGTTCCCAAAATTTAAAAAATTTGGCCATGTATCCAGGTAGCAAGGCTTGAATCCGACTTAGGACTTCCACGAAGGACGTCGCGCTCTGGAATATTTCGTCATGCGGGGAATTCTAGTGTTCATACCTCTTCAGGCTGCAACTTGTTAGGTGATTGCTCACAACCTTACTAGGGTCATGCTTCTTAAACTCAATGTATACCAGGTTCATTTCTTCTAGAGCCGTAGCCTCGGCTTTGGCGTGGCCAAAATTTAACAAGGAATATGCACCGATACGGATAGGGAAGGGCAACCATACCTTTTTTGATACTCCTTTGATCTCCTTTCTTATCCCACCAAGCATGGACTATCTGGAAATCTCACAGCACAATAGCTTATCTGGCAAGAATAGCAGGAGGGCATATGGAGGGACAGAGGTGCCGAAAACCCTGATATACAAAAATTTCACCTCTAGATACCAATCTGCCACACTGCTTAGGTTAGTTGCAATGTTATCTGATATCCTGGGAGGTGGCTGGCCAAAAATGATGACATGCAATGGCACCATTACCCAATTGAAGATCTCGTAGATGAATTCTTTGGCCTTATCCTCCCAAAGCTTCGAGTGGTAGATATGGATGGGCTCTGTACTAGATGGAGTCCAACTCCAGCTCATTAGAGGGAAAGGCGTCATGAAACAAATGTCGTCCATGATGTAGGCAGACATGAAAAATGAAGTTGCTTTCCCACTTGCCTTCTACACTCGATATTCAGTAATTCTACTGGTTAAACTGTCCGACAACAGTTTGGCCCAGTTGAAAGAAAGACCTTCAACAATTGTATGAATCAGAGGTACCCACGGGAGGAAAAAATGTGTGGTGTCCTCCCTTCCATACAACCTACAGGCCATCATTGTTATATACCTAAATGGCAGCTCTAAGGAGGAGACTGAATAAATTCCATTAGAATCTGCCCTGAATTTTGTGGTTTGCGAAACCCAATCCCTGATCAGATCGGACAAGTTTTTGCCATATTGCTCACATTCCTTCTCCTTGAAACCTTCCAGAAACTTGGCATTGTACGCGAAGTTTGGTGCGGGTGACAACTGATACATTGCCTACAAATGTTCTGGTCTAAAAGTCTCAATTGTCACCTTCTGCTCACTGATAATTGTTCTAGTCAGGATATCCACATGGTCTAGCACCCATCTGATCATATCATAATAGGGAAGGAGTCATGGTCTTGCCACTATTTTGTGCATTTCTGCCTGAATGACAATTTTGTATTTGGTGGCCAAATCATCCTTCTCATTATTGCTGGAATCATATGAACAATTCACCGATTCCGACTGAAGAATGTCGGAGATGTATGTCCAGGTTTTGACAGTATTAATACTTCAGGGTGAAGTATCAGAAACAACATTGGAGCCCTGACCTAAAGTTTTGGTAGTCGCCTTGAACGCCTTTTGTGGGGCCATGAAAGAGAATTTTGTACGTAGATCACCTGTAGTAAGAATCATAAATATAGACAGAAGTTATCCTGATGAAAAAGCTCTATGCGCAAAATAGAAATAAAATTGAAATAATGAAACAAACCCCTTATCTTAGTCATTTAAAACCCTGGTGTCCTTGCGAACAAAATGATAAAATCTCTTGAAGAAAGATTTAGCAGTAAAAGCGAGATCCTACTATCTGTCACCTCGCCGTAGTCCAAATAAATTCCATAATTGTCTGACGAGTCATAGCATGAATCAGCGCAAAAAACATTTAAAATTACTCTGCAGACGGTGCATATTAAAGTTTTCATTGATGCATCGATTAATCCTGCTTAGCTCATTTAATTAAGTTTGTTTTAGTCTTTAATCCCCCCTTTTTCATCTTTCACCGTATCGGGAGAAATCACTCCTACCTTTTGAGCCCCCAAAACCCAAACTCGCGATGATGCGATTTAGTTTAAAAAACGTGATCTGACTTAAGCTCTTAATTAACCCATGCTTAATTAATAAAAATTGTGACTTCGCGACTCGGGGCTATGAGGGTATAGTTTTTTAGGAGAGCGATCTTCGAGTCGCGAAACCTCGATAGTGCTTAACTAGGCTTTAAAGTGACTTACCCCTGACACTAACCTGCGTAAACTTTTAAAACCGTTTTGAGACTTCGCATATCGGAGTTGGAAACCTTGTGACTCGTAACTCCCAAAGCGCCATAGCGCGAGGTAATAAAAGTAATAAACTTGCTTAACAGTTAAGCGACGGTGACTTAGGACTATAACGACCATCGCTACTTCGCATGTCGAGGTATTGAGGCTTTTGGAAGGTAAAGATCATAGAGTAAAAGGCAGCCTGAAAACCAACTTTTGACTGCAAGTATTATATTTCAACCACTTGCAAAAGGCGGCTCCAACACCCGCTATCTCTAGCTTAGAGAGAACACACCATGTTTTACTTGTTTGTCTACTGGTTTTTCTTGCAATTTCCCCCAATGATTGGAGGAGAGACCACACTAAGTTTAACTTGTTGGGTACAATGTGTAAACCCTAAACCTAATTCCAAGGTGTCTAAAGAATCTTTTCCTTCTATCCAGAAGTTCCACTATCTGGATGTCCAAATTGATCGTGAAAACCTAACCCTAATCTCATGTTGGTGTAGTGTAACCCCTCCATGCCTTTGACCTGACATCCAAGGCGCTTTGGAGAATCTACAGTGGGTTGATTATAGCATGTGCTCGTTTCTTACAGGCATGTCCATTTGGATAATTGTTATCAAACCAATACTTTTTGAGTACATTGAGTGGGAGATTAAAGGTTGGTGGATTAAACAAGATGAACTGCAGAGCAGCAAGTCCCTACCTTTGCGGAACTGTTGTGATTGCTAGAGTGATTGTAACGTTTGCGGGACTGCTGCGATTGCTAGATTGATTGAACGTTATAAAGTGGAAGGATTAGAAGTTACATCGTAGAGAATAAGCCGGTAGAAAAGTATGACATAGAGAAAATAGATGCAGAGTAAGAGTAGAATTGGATTCCCATGTTAAGTGTTTGTACCATTTGAGTTATGATCTTACCATTTGAATTAGGATTTTTGTTGGGCAAATAACCTGCATGGTCACATTTGAATTATGATCTTACCATTTGAATTAGGATTTTTGCTAGGAAAATAACCTGCATGGTCACAAAAGAACAAATTACTCCTCCTTCTGTTGCACATCTAGTTTGTCCATGAGCATATTATTCTCTTGTTTCTTAGATTGAAGTGGGAATCATAAGAAACGATTTTTCTATATCAACGAGGTGGAGTGCCCATCATATCAAGACAAAGGGGAGTAAAGGATGTTGGAGATTATCCAATTCTTTATTGAGAATGAGATTGAGAATAATCAGTCGGATTATTCCATGGAAGTAATGAGTTCTAGTGTTGGCTTTGTTGCAGGGGAAATTGGGATTGGAGCAAAAAGATAATGAATATTCCTTGGGTGTATTCTTAGCTGGACCTGCAAAAATTTGATAAAATGTGAAGAAAAGAATACAGAGAAAGAGCAGAGAAAAAATAGAATTCAGTATATTAGGAATGTAAGTGAAGAATACAGTATGCAAGTAAAATATTACAATAGAAAAGGGAAACTAGCTAAGCTAAATAGGCTCAAACAAATCAAGAAATGATAGTACAGTTGGCCAGGAAAACATGCAGTGTGCAGTCAGACTATTGAGGTTACATTATATTTAACACTCCCTCTTAAACTCAACAGTTACAAACATCAGCACTGATGATGCCCAAGTGATGTCTCTGAAAATCAAAAATGAATTTTCCCAGTGGCTTTGTGAAGATATCTGTAATCTAATCTCGAGAGCCACAGAATTGAAGTGCAATATCACCATTATTGACTAGCTTGCGAATGAATTGAAAGCGAGTGTCAATGTGTTCGCTTTTCTTGTGAAACACATGATTTTTGGATAGAGCAATTGTTGAGGTGTTTTCACAGAAGATAGGAGTTAGATCCTTTTCTTTATGTGATATATCTTTCAATATTCTTCTCAGCCACACAGCTTGACAGGAAGCTGAGGTAGAAACGACATACTCTACCTCTGCAGAAGATATTGATACAAATGGTTGCTTCTTTGATGCCCATGAAATCAGGTTTGTGCTTAGGTGAAAAACATATCCTGAGGTGCTTTTCTTGTCATCTAGGCTGCCTGGAAAATCACTGTATGTGTAGCCAGAGAGTTGATTATTATCATATTTAGTGTACCATAAGCCAAAATTCGTTTCGCCATCTTCCAGTGAGAATCTTTGGGGGATTCCATAAATCTAGAAACAAGGCTAGATGCATACATAATATCAAGCCTAGTTGCTGTAAGATACAACAAATTTCCTACTAAACTTTTGTACAGGGTAGGGTCCACTGTAGTGCCTTCATCTTTCTTGCTCAATTTTGTGCCTAGGGGTATAGGTGTTTCTGCTGGATTGCATTCTTCCATGCAGAATCTTTTGATGATGGTTGTTGCATACTTTTTCTGACAGACAAAAATTCCTTTGGTTGATTGATCAACCTCAATCCCTAAAAAATATTTCATTATGCCAAGATCTGTCATCTCAAACTCAGATTGCATGGCATGTTTAAAATTGGTTAATTCAAGATTTCCAGTATATATCATGTCATCAACATGTAAACATACAATCAAAATTTTACTGTGTTGATTTGTTTTGGTGTAAAGAGTTGGCTCATTTTGAGTTTTGTTGAAACCACTTTTGATCAGGTAAGTGTCAATTCTGCTGTACCAAGCTCTTGGATCTTGCTTTAAGCCATACAATGCTTTCTTCAACCGATACACTTTGGTTGGCTGCTCTTGGACCTCAAATCCAGGTGGCTAATCGACATAAACTTCTTCTTCTAAGAAACCATTCAGCAAGGCTGACTTGACATGCATCTGGTATACTTGTCAATTGTGTTGGGCTACTATGGCCAATAGAGTCCTTACAATGTCTAATCTTGCTACTGAAGCAAAAGTTTCACCATAATCAGTACCTGGTTGTTGTGAGAATCCTTTGGCAACAAGTCTTGCCTTGTGTTTTTCAATGTTCCCTTTTTCATTGAGTTTAGTTTTGTAAACCCACTTGACACTAATACTCTTCTTGTGTCTGGGAAAATCAACAAGATACCATGTATTGTTCTTCTCAATGGAGTCAATTTCTTGGTTTATGGCTTGAACCCAATGTGGCTCCTTAGCTGCTTCTTTAAAATATGTAGGTTGACATGACATTAATGCAAAAAGGTTGTGTTGTTAAATATCATCCAACTGCTGATGGATTTCTCTCAAAGTTCGAGTTCTCTGATTTTGAAGTTCAGAGGATGAGTCGTTGCTTGAAGTTGAGTTATCCTGAGAATTTTTAGGTTGTCCTTGTACCTGCAATCTTGGAAGAGTAGGTTGAGGTATTGGCTATCCTGAATTTTTTGCATTTTCAGAACTTGGCAGCAATGGATTTTGACTGTCCATTTGTTGATTTTCATATTTGCTCCAGAGTTGATTTTCCAGAAATTTTACATCTCTGCTGAGAATTGGTTTCTTTGAGATTGGGTCGTAAAGTCTGTAAGCTTTAGATGTTTCACTATATCCAGTAAAGATATATTTCTCACTTCTATCATCCAGTTTCTTCCTTAATTCAGAATGTATGTGAGTGTATGCTATGCATCCGAATGTCCTTAGGTGCGCAACATTTAGCTTTGTCCCACTCCACGCTTCTTGAGGGACTTTCATTTTTAGACTTGTGGTTGGTGATCTATTCAAGAGATAAGCTGAGCATGCTACTGCTTCAGCCCAAAAAGTAGTTGACAAACATTTATCTTTGAGTAGGCTTCTTGCCATGTTCATTATTGTCTGATTCTTCCTTTCAACCACTCCATTCTGTTGTGGAGTATACTTGGCTGTATTTTGCATGATAATGCCTTGTGATTTGCAGAAATTTTCAAATTCGTTGGAGTTGTATTCTCCTCCTCCATCTGACTTGGGCGCTTTTATATATTTGCCACTCTGTTTTTCAGCTTCTGCTTTGAATTCTTTGAATTTTACAAAAGTTTCAGACTTGTGTCTCAGAAAATAGATCCATATTTTCCTGCTAAAGTCATCAATAAACATTAGAAAGTAAAAGCTACTACCTATGGACTCTGTTTGCATTGGTCCACATAGGTCAGTGTGAACAAGTTCGAGATGTTGTTTGGCTTGAGTGGAGAACCGTGGAAAACTAGTTCTCTTATGTTTTCAGGGTATGGAAGACTCACATGGGGAATTTTGTTCTTTGAAGATAGGGAGACCTTTGACCATGGAGTGATTCTGTAGAAGACTGAGACTCTGAAAGGGTAGGTGTCCAAATCTGGTATGCCAAACCATAGTTTCATTGGGGGTTGTTGCACTTTGTGCATATGGTTGGATCAGATTTGCAGTTCTCAGGGTCAGGGGAAACATCCTATTCCGAGTCATGTGGATTTTAGAAATCAATTTTCTATTGGGGGTTTTATCATATATCCTACAAGATGCTCCCTCAAAAAGTACCTTATAGCCATGTTCAATGAGCTGTTCTACACTTAGCAGATTATGTTTCAGATTTGGGACATGATAGACATTGTTTATGTCTTTCTTTACATTTTGTTAGTAAGAATAGGTACAATTCCTTTTCCTTGAACTTTGACTAAGGAATCATTTCCATGTGTAATATCAGATGAAATTGAAGAATCAATGCATGCAAGTAAATCTTTGTTACCTGTCATGTGATTGTTGCAACCACTGTCCAGCAACCAGAGATCTTTAGGATGATCTTCAGTCTTGTGGCATGAGATAAACATACCTCTTGAGGTTTCTCCCATATGATTTGACACATTTTCTCTACCTGAGAGCTGATCTTCTTGCTTCTTCCTGCATTTAGATTCATAGTGCCCATACTTTTTGCAGTAATAGCATTGTATGCTTGATTTGTCATTTGATCTTCTCCCTCTGCCTCTTTGAGGTTGGAAACTCTCATTCTGACTCTGTTGTTTGTGACCTTGGAGATTTTGATTCTGGTTTTGTTGTTTGTTACCTCCACTTGAGTATTGGTTATTTGTAATAATCCCTCATCCTTGGTGAGCTCTGCCTCTTCCTCTGCTGAAGGAGAATTGAGTTTTGAAGACATTGGCGATTGACTCATCTGTGAGATGCAGTCTGGTCTCATGTGTCACCAGGGAACCAATTAGTTCATCTATTGAAAAACGTGACAGATCCTTGGATTCAAGGATTGCTGTAACAACCATTTCGAATTTCTTTGGTAAACTTCTGAGGACTTTCTCAACAATGCGTTGATCAGTGATGGCTTCACTAGTCAATCTGATCTAGTTCATGATCCCCATGACTTTGGTCATAAACTGATCCACATTTTTAGACTCTGTCATTCTTAAAGTCTCGAATTGCATCCTCAAGGTCTGTAGTTTGACTGTTTTGACCCTGTCATTACCTTGGTAGGTTGATTTAAGGATGTCTCGAGCCTGTTTTGAAGTACTAGCGCCTGTGATTTTTGAGAAAATCGAGTCATCCATTGAATTTTGAATCCAGAATTTAGCTTTATTCTCTTTGTTCCTCTGTGTTTCCTGAGAAGTTCTCTGTTGGTTTGTCATGGAAGAAAGGTCTGCTCGATCTGGTTCCACATATCCAAGATCCACTGGATCCCAGCACTCTTGTGCTTACAAGAAGGATCTCATTCGAAGAGACCAAAGCTCATAATTCTTTCCAAGAAGAATCAGACCTTGAGTTGGTCCTAAATTGCTAGACGTGGCCATCTTTAATGAATTTTAACAAAACAAAAAAGAAATTGTTGGAAAAATTTTGTGTCTACCTATTTCCTGCACGTAAAACCAGGTCTTCTAAGTTATTGTCGTGACTTCGGAACTTCACGATGTAGGCACGCCATCTGTTTTCTATCCCTCAATATGTCAAAACCCAAAATGTCCTGACACCTGTCCTTCTCGAACATCTTTTCGATATTTCACGTTTTGGGACTATTGTGTTTCGACACTGAAGGTAGAAATTCCTTCGAATAGACGAAATGCAAAATTGCTTCAAGGATCAACGATCCTCGTTGATTTGTGATCAATGGCCACAATTTCTTTGGAATATCGTGATCAACAATCTACGATCCTCCACGATCGAATATCTAAAGGTCTAGATCTACACTCAATCAATGACTCAGATTATTTCAGAATTTCGCGTATCGCGAGTTCAGGAGACTCTAGCCTTTGATTTCCCCGGTATTCGAAATTGTGATGGCGCTTGCATCGACAGTCCAGATCCACCTATGATCTGGCGGTCCAAATCCTTTCGGGATTTCGCGAATCGGTATTTCGCGACTCTTGAACTCTCGTCACGATGTTCTCCAAACCTCGAACTCCGAAGTGTCGAAATTTTGATGGTGCTTAGATCTGCTGCCACCTGTCCTCTGAGATGGATGGTCCTAATTCTCTTGGGAAATCTTCTTTCCCCAGTCTTCACCTTCGTTCTCACGGTGCCAAAAAAAATGCCGATGGCTTCCGGATCTTCGCCACCTGTCACTCCAGATCCAACAATTGGAGTGATTTCGTGATTTCGCGTATTAGGGTATGGAGTGCAGTCTCCTCTGCTCGTCCAACTCTCGATTCCCGATTTCATGATAGCATTAGATCGACGACGCATGATCTTTCTCGATCCAACGGTTTAGATCGAGTCGTGATTTCATGATTCTTGAATTCTCACCGCAGTTCTATGACCCTTACTCCCTACAAGTCAGTGAAATGTTGAGACCTCACCACGTGTCCTCCTTGATGAACAGTCCCAACGATTTTGGGATTTCATGACTTCGTAAATCGACTTTTCTCCTGTGCACTCCAGAGGACTAAACCTCATGCACTTTCTCTCGGATCTGACAGTTATTGGTCCTCTGCGCAAAATCTAATGGTTGGAATTATTTTACCTTTTTTGCACTCTCCTCATCCTTTCTGAACTGGATTTACGCCTCAGAACTGTTAGCAGGATCGATCTTACGGCTGCAACTGCTGTCCTTTGCTGCTTTAGCGTGTTCTTTGCTGTTCTTGCCAAGAGTTTCACCCGAAGTAGGAAATTCATGAATCTTTCACGAATTTGAAAGACTTTCACGAATTCTTTAAATCTTTCTGCCCTCTGCAACAGACTTTCATGAGTTTGTGAGAATTTTCGAATTCTTTAAGCGTTTTTGCCTTCTGCAGCGATCTATCACGAATTTTAAAGAATTTCAGGAGATCTTTAAATGTTTTTGCCTTCTGCAACTATCTTTCACGAATTGAACAAATTTCTTTGAATTCTTTGAATGTTTCTGCCTCCTAGCTTCATGAATCTTTGATGAATCTGTAAAATTTCATGATTCTTTACACTTTCTCCTTCCGCAATTTCTGCTCCCTCAATCTTTTGAGCGTATAGCACTCTGCTTCCTCGTGCGTGCTTTTCCTACGACGTTCTTTTGAGCGGAGGGCGGACTACGAATTTCTCTCCAGACTCTGTGAAGTAATCTTGCGTCCTATGCTCTCGTGAACAGTGTAAGCTCTGCGTTGTTGAGGATTGGGTTGCTCTCCAGACTGTGTGAAGAGGCTTACTGCTGAGGCTCTGATACCATGATAAAATGTGAAGCAAAGAATATAGAGAAAGAGAAGAACAAAAATAGAATTCAGTATATTGGGAATGTAAGTGAAGAGTACAGTATGCAAGTAAAAGATTACAATAGAAAAGGGAAACTAGTTGAGCTAAATAGGCTCAATCAAATCAAGAAATGATAGTACAGTTGGCCAGGACAACTGGCAGTGTACAATCAGACTCTTGAGGTTACAGTATATTTAACAAAAATCGTAGCTATGCAAACTTGAGTATCTATATCATTTTCAAAATAGTTGCCAAAAGTAGCCATTGACGTTGATACACATTCCTTGTTTAGGATAACTTGACGTTGATACACATTCCTTGTTTAGGGTAACTTGATAACTAATGCTCCAAGTAAAAATTATTTTGGACCTTCAGGAACCAGAGATGTTCAAACTCCAGAGGTAGCTATGCCCATATTAAAGAAAGCAGTATAAATTTATAAACACCTATCATAAAGGAAGAAGAAGACTATTTTGGAAAGATATTGAGTTTCTTTCATTGATGGCAAAATCTGATAATGATGTTAAAGTACAGACAACGTGCTAAAAGATTTTACCAAGGCAGTCAAAGGAAACAATATCTATAAAAAACATGACCTTCAACCCATATCGGGAAATTTATAGCCTTGTTAGAGGAATCACTAGAACTGGCATCAAGTCTCTATTAATTGCAATGGGAAAAATTGAAAATTCTTTTTATAAAAAAAATGAATACAAACAATATTTTCAAAATTAAATTCAATAATGCAGAAAGACCAAGCAGGATTCATAGAGGTTGACCCTATAGATAATGGATTTCTGCGGAATCCTTTGAATAAATAGGACAATCTTAACTCTAAAGCACAAAGCTATCATAGTAGAGACTCATCCTCAATTATTACAATTTACAGCACAAATAACATTGCATTTTTTACCTAAGTTGTGGAGAAAGAAGAGGTTGAACCACATAATAAAAAAAATGGTAGTGTTTTGTATTGGGAGGATACTAAAACCTTCTTGAAAGCCAAGTGAGGCCTCATCCAGAATCATTCCCCTTAACACCTGTCAGTTTTTCATCTAACTTGGAGCTGATTATTGTAGGGATTAATTTCATGGAGTGAAGTTTCCAATAATATGATGGAAATGGCTGTCATGGACAACATATATTCTGTAAATTTCTTTTGGATTGTGCGAGTTGAAACAACAAAACTACAAGCAAGAGATATGTTAACACCTACCCTTTGAAATCATTGGTCTTAGCAGAATCATGACAATGATGAGAGAGTATGTGTCTATAGAGCAAGGGAAATAGGGTTTATCAACATTAATTTCTAGTAAAAAACATTAATTTCTAGTAAAAAAAATGAATGTTAAAAATAGTTGATTTCACTAGTGTCTTCACTTCTCTTCTTTTAAAAAAAACTTGACAATGTTTGATAAAACAGCAATGCTCTCAGATGTAGCATATGTAGTCATGTAAATTCCAGTTCTCGAGTTTTGAATATGGCATGCAAACTCTGGAAGGACAATCTTTGGATAATATTTGATTAACTTGGATAATCTTTTTGCTTTAGAGAAAGTATAAATTTTATTTATAAAAATAAAATAAAAGGGTAATCTTTAAATATAAAGGGTAATCTTCAAATAAAAAAAGATGTCGTAACTTGCAATAAACTTCTAGTTTTAGTTTTATAACATTAAATAATTATCTGGGAAAGACACGTAGTGCATGTGTCTTACCTTGCTCTTTAACACTTTTGTTTAGCTATTGAAAACATTACAACCAGAACATAAAACTTTAGTGCATCCAAGAATCAACAACTTCCAGAAACACTAGTGATTTTCCAATTAAACTAGTGATTTTCCAATTACTAATAAAGGCTCGACGAAGTCATCCAGTGCTAGCGGTCACGCGCCATAGCAATAAATGCGCAACCCCTAATTCTTGAAGGACCGGAGCGATGAAGTGAAGGAACAGAACCTGAAGACTGTACGAACGCTTATGAATCATGATACAGACAGAGACCAAGAACGGCGAAGGGAAACATAGATATCATGTCACAGGATCGAAGGACCAAGGAAAGGGAGTGCCGCAGACCTGTCTTCCTTAAATGCGATGCGCGTGTACATTCTATGGTCGGCCAAAGAAAGCCGAATCGTCCGGGTAAGAGAGAAAATAAAGCTGCATGCTCTTAAGTAGCATCTGGTATAGGAGGGTCGACATTTTCAAATATAGATAGGAGTACTTCATTAGGGTTTCTAGAGTTTCCACAATTGAGAATATCAGTAGTGGAGGAAAGACTATTTTGGCTACAATGAGTGGTGCTTGAATCCGAAGCCAGCAAAATATTGAAACTATGATAGGTTTGCACAACAAATAAAAAGATGGTGACACATTAAAATTGATGCAAATAAACCTTGTACAGGGTTTACGCGATTCCTCTTCAGGATGCAGCAAGAGAAAACGAATATTTATCTTTCTGATGCTATAAAGCATTTCTTTGTATTTAAGGGTCTTCTTCAAGGTTATAGAGAGCACAAGAAGCTCATGGATGAAGCATTGTATAAAAATAACAATCTCTTCTCTAGAGGTAAGTTTGATTTCTTGACTCTCTTCTCCAGAGAAGTTTGATTCTTTTCACATTTGACTTATACGTCCTAAACAAAAATTAAGTTCATACTCAATCTAACTACACATTCTCAACTGTTCAAAAAAAAAGTGGAGAAATTTCCTACAATAAAATTGAATGAAGATTAAATTATTTGAGTGTTGTAAATTTGATTTCACTCACCAACTATGTTGCAGATGTATGAAGATAAAATTATTTGATTGTTGTAAATTTGTTTTCACTCACGAACTATGTTGCAGATGATTCTTGTTGTTTCAAGAAACCAGGCTTGGTAGATGATCTGATGTTGGGATTCAGCTTCGATCTTCAAACATGAAAAACAACTTCTAGGAGCACACCTACTGGTCATCCTCCCCGTTGAGCAGGTTAAGAAGAGTTGAGCAGGTAAAACAGAAGATGTTTTGCAGGTAAAGAAGAAGTATGATGGCCCACTAGAATATTGGTCAGAGGGAAGGAACAACCTCAAACCACAGCGATGGACCGTGATATTTTTCATCACAGCGATGGAGAGGAAGGAACAACCTCGAACCACAGAGATGGACTGTGATATTTTTCATCATAGAGATGGACTGTGATATTTTTCATCATAGCGATGGACCTTGATATTTTTCATCACATGGACCATGATATTTTTCATTGAGCGAGAATGGTGAAGCCACATGACACAAAAGATTTGATAGCTGTCCAAAGATATACTTGACACAACAAGCATGACATGTCTTGCTAAATGATGAGATCTGAAAAAAGAGTGTTAACAAAAAATGTTAACCAACTAATACTATCTCACCTGGCTTAATTTTTCCAAGTTTCAAACTAAATACTTTGCATATTTTCTCCTTCTGTTTAGGGAAGAGGCCAAATAAAACCTTAAAATGAAAAGTTAGAATAAAATTTCAAATCTGAATTGGAAAATTGAATAAAACTCTTCAAATTTTGGTTAAAATAGTTAAAGTTGCTTTGGTTTAGTGCATAACTAATAGAACAACTGAAAACAGTTCACTAATAGTCCCTGCATCCCAAAGGGCAGGGAAGACTAATAAAGGACGAGTAAGTTAATAATGCACACATTTGCCACAATGAAAGAATAATTGATTTGATTATTACATGAGTTAATAATATCCACCTTTGCCACCTCCATCCATTAAACATAGTTGATTATTGGATGAGTTAATAATTCATAAAAGAATAATTGATTATTGGATGAGTTAATAATGCTCACCTTTGCCACCTCCATCCATTAAACATAGCATAACTGATTATTGCATGAATTAATAATTCACACTTTTATCACCTCTACCCATTAAGCAATAATCAATTATTACATGAGTTAATGGGCTGCCAAAACAATAATCAATTATTGCATGAGTTAATGGGCTGCCAAAACAATAATCAATTATTGCATGAGCTAATGGGCTGCCAGCTCATGTAGTGAGAAAGAATCCATTTAAAGGGATTGTTGAATGGCTCAAGAATAAAAAAGAAGAAACAATTAATCCCTAGAAGAATCGGTCTCAAACAAAGTAAATATAAGAACCTTTGTCATGTGCAATATGCTAAAGAAATATATATTATTTAAAACTTTGTTTCAAGCTTTTGTTCTTTTATTTAAAACTTTGTGTCAAGCTTTTGTTCTTTTATTCTTAGTTGTATGCCCTAAAGGAGGTATTTTGGAGAAGCATATATAAGTTGATTGAGAGTAAGTTTC
The DNA here is from genome assembly GCA_009831015.1 of Picea engelmannii. Classification (NCBI taxonomy): domain Eukaryota; kingdom Viridiplantae; phylum Streptophyta; class Pinopsida; order Pinales; family Pinaceae; genus Picea; species Picea engelmannii. The sequence goes on from ML776821.1 coordinate 974,533, forward strand.
AAGGTGTCCTTTTACCATTAATTGTCAGTTACTTATAGAATGGTGGTAAGACTGGTCAAGGAAGATCGAAGAAGAGAATGGTGGCAAGACTGGTCAAGAAAGATCGAAGAAGATAGATCTTTGCATGAGACAAAGGATTGACATTCGATAGCCCTCTAAAAGACAGAGAGTTAGCTCTATGCAGAACTCAGATAGACTGAGTTAAAGAAAAGAAATTAAATTTCTGCACAGTTATCCATGCCCAAGACAGAGAGTTAGCTCTATACATAACTCAGATAGACTGAGTTAAAAAGAAGAAATTAAATTTCTACACAGTTATCATGTTGGTGAAGACAGTGTGTTATAAACCCCTCTATTATGAATCACTTTTTTAACAATGATTAGGTCAAAGTTACCGCAGTTGAAAAAAGAAGACAGAAACTTACAATTGCTCCAGTTTTGTCAAGTTCCCCAGCTCTGGAGGTATCGTCCCGGATAAATGGTTCTGGTCAAAACTCCTGCAAAACCAGAACAAGCCTGTACGCTATGGCCCATCCTTAAATATTTACCGATACTTGAATGTGAAATGAACTTAACGTAGAGAAATAAATTACAGTGATAACAAATTGGTGAGCTTCCCCAATTCCTTTGGAATTTCACCAGACAAATTATTTCTTCCGAACGACCTGCGACATCAATTCAACAGATATTCACATTCGAATCCTCACGCGGCTCTTTATTCATAAAAAAACATCAACGGCGAAGAAGCAATAACTTACAGATATTGCAAGCTAGTCAAGGAGCCCAGCGATGCCGGGATCGATCCATGCAGAAGGTTGTTTCTCAAATCTCTGCGAGTTTAAACAACACATTTAATTCTTATCATTACGAAACCCTATTCATTCCCGGGAATTTTCAGATGAATAATAAGGATAAAGATGGTGGCCTTTCCGAATTAGCTTACAAGTTTTCCAGATATGTGAGATTAGCCAGCTCTGAAGGAATAACTCCCGCCATTTCTTCAGATATAACTACTCTGCGAGCAAAAAGAGGAACACAAAGGCATGAATCCAGCCTTTCCAGTACTCATACTTTTGGAAAAAATGATGATCTGACTTACATGCTAAGGACATGGCAAGTGGTATTTTTGTTGAAGGCACAGTTGCAGATGACGCCGAGATCCTTCATTTTGCCGTCGATATAACCGATAGTATACCAGGACGGGTCGCGGATGCAGGGGTCCACGCTGAAGTTCCATTTGGTGTTCCTCATCTTGCTTGCTATTATTCTCAGCGCCTCGACTGTTAAAAATTAAAGCTTGTATTATAAGTGCCCAAACGTGATATTAGATTGCAAAATGCAAAGCAAACGGATTCTTTTCTCACCTTCCTTTGGATGGGTGACTGCAGCGGCTTCGCAAAAGAGACAGCAGTGATGCAGCAAGATGGCATAGCAGAGAACGAGGAAAACTGTGGAACGTGGATGGAAATGAAAATTGCAGAAGCTACGCCCTCCCATACTGAAGAACGCTTCAAAATTTGGAAATTGCAATTGCAGATGGTCAGGGTGTTCTGTTCATATGTCTCCGGATGCTCCAAGGTTCCTCAGGTACTATTGAAAGGTACTATTGAAAGAGAGGTTGTTTAACCCATTTCTACGAAATGGGTTTTTGGTTGGAATCTGCAACATAAATTTTCAGGAAATTATTATTATTTTTTTTTAAACCACTACATAATTTTTAGAAAATTATTATTATTTTTTTTAAATGTAGAAATTAATTAAATATATTTAGAGCAATTTGATAATACAAAAATAATCACTAAAAAATAATTTAAAGATATCATTGTATAATCAGAATTATCTCAATCTCTATCTTTACATTGACTACATAATATTAATAAAATTATCTCATAATATTAATAAAATTATCTTATTTTGATAGGTCCATTATCGTGAGTACCCCATTTAAATGCTTAGCCACTTAATTTTCTTTTCAAGGAAAGACTCATAGTTGACATCATTATAATAAAGTTCTTACTTTCTATAAACTGAAGAAGTTTTAACAGTTTAGTTATTTTTATGTTTGAGAGTTTTTCAAATATTTTTTATAACCTTGTTCATTTGTCTTTTCATCCATGTTTTCTTGGTTGTTGTATAAGGAAATTAAATATAATTAATATATTAGTTGATGTTGAATGTTAACAAGGATTATTATTTACTAATTATTATATGATTTATCAATCAATAAATTCTTTTTGACAATTGGATGATTAAATTATCAACCTACTTTAAAAAAAATATATTTATTAAAATAATTAATAATATATTTATTTATAATTTTAAGTTTTATGAAATTTATATTTATAAATAAAAATATTTATTAAAATAATTAATAATATATTTATTTATAATTTTAAGTTTTATGAAATTTATATTTATAAATATTGTTACTTCATAATTTTTAATAGTTTTGTGCAAAAATTATAGTATCATTTCTTCAATATTTTTATATATTATTATTACTTTGATTTTTATTTTTATAAAAAATAAATTAAATAAACAATTATTAATTTCAATTTAAGCCATACATTATACATTATTTGTTAAAATCTATGAAATTTCATTGTCTTTTATCTATACACAATGAGTAACAATCCACTCATTAAATATCAAACTTATAACTTTTCCCAATTTCACTTTATGCCAAGCTTGGATGGCTATATCCACAATGTTTTCTTAGATTTCATTATCTATCATAATTTGGGCACAATAATTCCACATAAAGTTTTCTTCGATTTCATTATCTATTCATAACATAATTTGGGTACACAATAATTCCAAGCCAATTTGACTTTATGACCAACCTTGGATAGCTATATCCACATAAAGTTGTCTTCGATTTCATTATCATTTCTCTTTCTTCACAACGTTTTCTTAGATTTCATTATCTATCATAATTTGGGCACAATAATTCCACATAACATTTTCTTCGATTTCATTATCTATTCATAATTTGGGCACAATAATTCCAAGCCAATTTGACTTTATGACCAACCTTGGGTAGCTATATTCATAAGAATCTATGCCTATATATTTTTTCAATTTCATAACTTTTATCTATTAGGGAAAGATTTACAACACCATTTCTTGAATTTCTTTTGTCAAATTTAGGAGGATGCATTCAAATAATTTTTTAATTTTGTTTGTTTGAAATGGAAAGAATAAATTTGCCTTTTAAATTTCAACCTAGATTTTGATTACTTATTATGATTTTGTCATTTCAATCTAGATTTTCATTACTTATTATGATTGTTTCCATGCATAGTGAATAAAAGTAACCAACTTGACATAAATTTCATGCATGTCTCACTATATACCATAAACTTGGCCATCAATTTCATAACTCAGGCATAATTAATGGCGACCAACTTGGTTTAAATGACAAGCTTGTTGTGACATCATTTTGGCTAGACTAAGTATTGGAATAGAGCAATGTTTAACAAAAAGACATGAAGCTACGAAAGCCCGAGTTTGTATAACCCTAGAAATCTAAGTATCTAGAACCTAAGGAGTCTTCTCCTCTACACCAATCTCTCCAACCTTCTACTAATTTCCTAAATATGGATGCATTTTGTATAAGTGCAGTATAGTTGGAAGATTCTTTTGTATATTTGTGAATATGTCACAAGTTGTAACTGTTAGTATCGAGACTCCAAGGAGTCGTCTCATAAGCCTTCTATCCCCAATCTTTCCATCCTTCTACCCAGACTCTTTCCAACCTTCTACTAATTTCCTAAAGATACATACATTTTGTATAAGTGGGGTATAGTTGGAAGATTCTTCGGTATATTTGTGAATATTTTGCAAGTTGTAACTCTCTATGTGCCATATCTATATGAGAACTATTATGTACCAAGTGTCATTGTAGTGGGCATGCCCCTCCCTAATTTTTTTTGATGCATTGATTTGAGATCATGCATAAGTTTGAATTACAATATTGCATGCCAACATCTTGAAGATGCGTATACTAATACAAAAATTGCATTAGCCTATGTTCCTAAAGTTAGTGTTGTGGGTGTAGTGGTGGAGCATTGCTTATGAGAATTAATTAAAATATATTCATAATAGCAATAAAAATTATAATAAAACCAACAAACTAATGGTAACCTCTTGTTATAATATAAGGCAACCAAATTCTCTAAAATAAATTGTGAACCAATTATTATTTATTCTATAAAATAAATCTTCAATAAAATTGAAAGATGTATTAAATAAAAAATATGTCTATATAGGTCTAAGCTTAACATTAACTTCTAAAACTAGAATGTTGTATGTTAAATTATTTATAAAAAATGTAATAATTATGTAAAAGAAAGATTAAATTAATAAATTTTAAGTGCCAACCACTTAAAAATCCATGATCATGCATGTTTTTCTTATGCCACTCAAGTTAAGATCATCCCAAGGAACTAATAAAATTAATGGTTACAAAGGTTAACATATTATTATATAGTGAAGAGCTTTTGTGCTTATATATATATATATATAAGCACTCAAGTAATCATCCACATATGGCATTTTTATTAATTTTTTAATATGAACTCAATAAATTTGATAATGTAAGTTTATTCATAACCATATGAATAACAACCATACAATTATTTCCTCCCATTCTAAGATGGTACTTGACTATGTTGTCATTATTTATTTTGGTTTTATACAATATTCATTTAACTTTAGGTGGATTCTATTTTATTAATATTCATTGACTTAGTCTATTTTGTGT
>ML776821.1:980945-993936 GCA_009831015.1 Picea engelmannii
GTATTTCAAGATATAGTACTTAGTTTATCATTTCATATACTATGTAAAAACCTAATTTGATAATCTATCTTTTTAAGTTCATTGTCTTAAGGTTTGGGGTCAAGAAATGTTAATTGTTGTGAAAAAGGAAGATTAGTCAATCCACTAAGTAATCTGGGAAATTGCAAACTCAATTACTGTAGTGCATTTCACACAAACTTGTTTTTAATGGCTCTTGTGGAGCTTATTTTGTACTAGCCATTTAAGGTGCTAAATTTATTTAGAGCCTGCGTAAACCTTGTTATTATTCGTTCTATTCATAAGAAATATTACAAATATGGAAATTAATATTCCAATTAGATCTTACTTCGGTGTTAGAGTAATGAGGTTTTTTTATCATGTTAAAGGAATAGTAAAAGATCATTTTAATTTTAGTACTGAAGACATGGTATTGAGCTATTTATTTCACTTTTTTTGTTCATGAAGGAATAGATCAATGTCTTTGAAAGGATGGAGGACATATTTAGAGACAAAACTTGGAATTGACTATGACAACTGCACTTGACATATAGCATGAAAAAATTGCACATGATTTGCTAGCATGGATATAATTGGTGATTTATGCACACTATAAATTTTAATATAAATAGAAATTTTAGGTGAGGGAAAAATGTATATTTACATGCTAGAAAATATTTCAATTGTTAGAGTGAGTGTATCACAATTTCCCAACTCTAGAAAGGTCTTAATTATATATTTTTCTAAGATGATTGAAATGTGCTCATTGGTGAGAGTTCAATACACCTAATTTACCTAATTTTGACATTTTCAAGAATAACTTGTTTAGATTGGTGAAAATTTATAGACAACTTAGATCCATATTACCTCCATATTTATAAGTGGAAGGGTAAAATGCCTCAAAATGGAAACCTTTCCTCAAGTTTAACACTTTAAAATAAATTTGTAGTTGAAGTGATTTGATCCATGTCATCATAAGTTTGAAGCTAAGATAGATTTAGACTAATTCTGTTGAATTGATTTATGTAAATATTTTATGTATGTTGTAAGCATGAATTCTATACAACATAAACAACTAATATATCAATAAAAATTTCTTAAAAATTTAGTCATTTTACTAAACAATAACTTGTAATTGTTGGAATTTCCTTATTTACAAAGCATTAATGTTACTAGTGTTCTTTTACTTCATTACCATTAAAATATATATCATGTACTTAGCAGTAGAAACATAAAAAAGAGACAAAAAATAACACAAGAGAGTTATCCTGGGAAAACTCCAAATGGGGGAAAAACCCAACAACCTTTCTTAGATAGATTTCGTTCACAAAGTAAGTCCAATCAGATAAAACCTAGCACAAAGTCTAGCTCAACCAAAAATACCACCGCAACTGCAAGAACAACACTATACCAAGATATCTCACCTCCTCAAGGAGTAGCACACAAGAGAGATACCAAAAGACTGAAAAAGAATAAATTGTGCAGCTGCAGCTACTACGTCACCTCCTCCAAAATTGTGCCTTGCTTCTATGTAGATGGGAGAGTGTGAGTGAGTGAATAAATGAGCCAACATGTCCTCTATTTATCGTCTTCCTGGCTACTAAACTGGGTCAAATTTATCTATGGACAAGTGTCTTTTCATTATTACTTTATATTCTTCTGGTCCGACTTCTCTTCTAGGGTATTTCAATATATGTTGAATGGATCTCTTGCTTCGAGAATCTTCTCTACATCTAAGAAAGGTCATGTAAGAGGGAAAGATCCTCCCGCAGCTACCAAAACATCAACACTTACTCTTTGCTAGGGAGTCATATTTCACAATGTCTTCATATGGTAGTCCATTGACTGCTCTACAATCTGCTGGTAAGCACACGGCTGCTAAAATGCCTTTGGTAGCTCAAATCATCTTGCACAGTCTCTGTGATCAAGAAATAACACACATAGCTACATCAAGCGATCTGGTAATCTCTATGACAATCATCTAGTAGCACACAACTACTATAATGTCATCCAATAGATCAAAGCTACTTCCAAGTAGTACACAACTACTATCCAATGACAGACAGTCATTTCTAGTGGAACACATCCACTATAGTAGAACACAACTACTGTATCGAGTCACACAACCTTCACCAGTGGAACACATCCACCGAAGTAGCATACAACTATTGTTCGGAGTCACACAACCTCCGTTACTAGGACACATCCACCGAAGTAGCACACAACTATTGTCTAGAGTCACATAGCCTCTTCCAATGGAACACATTTGTAGAAGTAGCACACAAATACTGTCCGGAATCACACACCCTCTTCCAGTGGAACACATCCATTGAAGTAGCACACAACTACTGTCCAGATTCACACAACATCCGCTAGTAGAGCACATACACTAAAGTAGCACACAATTGTTGTCCAGAGTCACACAACCTCTGCCAGTGGAACACATCCACCGAAGTAGCACGCATCTACTGTCCAGAGTCACACAACTTCATCTAGTGGAACACATCCACCGAAGTAGCACACAACTACTGTCCAAATTCACACAACCTCCTTCGTAGTCTTACGACTACATGTGTGATGTTTCTTCTTTCAGCAAGCCCGACAATGCATTACGTCCTCAGTAACCTCACGTGACGGATCCAGGAAACCCTTGGCTAGAGGGGTTAGTCAGAATGAGAAGAAACAACACATCTCCCTCTCAATGAGGGTGGACATTCTGAAACACTCCAAACTTTTCCCTGAAGTACTCATACTTCACTCTTGAAAAGGGATTCGTGAGGTTGTTTTCTATCTGATCGTCCATAGATATGTATTATATCTCCACATATCCTCTCTGCACCATGTCCCGTATTTAATGATATTTGATCTCTATATGATTATACCTTTCATGGAATGTAGGGTTATTGGTAAGGTTCACACAACTTTGATTGTCACAATGCATTAAAGTTGGCTCCAATTTTAGATCAAATATCCCAGCTAGCAACTTCCGGAGCCACACTATTTCACGGATTGCCACGCTTACTTTGATATACTCTTCTTATAAAGTACTGAGTGCCACTGATTTTTTATTCCTTCTCAACCATGATATCATTCCTGATCCCAAAATGAAACAACATGTGGAAGTACTCTTCTGATCCACTGCACTGCCTCCCAAGTCAAAGTATGTATATCCTTGCAAATTTACATCTCCACTCAAGACATATCTCAATCCATATTTAACCATACCATGAAGGTACCTCAACATATACTTTGCTTCCATCCAATGTACCTGTCTAGGTTCAACCATGTGTTGACTCAAGGTATTCATTGCAAAGCATATGGTTGGCCTAGTGTTAACCAAGTACATCAAGGATCCAATCAATTGTCTATACATCGTGGGATCCACCAAATATTAATATTTTTCATTCAAGGGATTCATATTTATCGTCATAGGTGTGGTCATGGACTTGCAATCCATCATCCTGAATTTCTTCAGGATCTCAACAATATATTTTGCTTGGCTAAGGAAAATATCATCTTATCTCTGCCACACTTCCAATCCCAAGAAGTAATGCATCAAACCTAGATCCTTCATCTCGAACTATGAAACAATCTCCCTCTTTCACCCAAATATGAGCTTCTCATCTCCTGTCAGAAACATGTCATCCACATGTAGGATCAATTGGAAACCATCCCTGAGCTCATCAAATAACCATTTTATCTGGCATATCATGTCCTAGGTTCTTGCTTAGGCCCGTAAAAATCCTTCTTTAATATGTAGAAATGAGACTCCTTATCATGTATCTTGTGGAAGCTCTATGTACACTTCTTCTGGCTACTGGAGCAAGTGTCTTGTCATAATATTCTCCCTCTTGCTCGGAGAATCCTTGGGACACAAATAAATATTTGTACATTTCTATGCTTCCATCTATAGCATGCTTGATCTTGTAGATCAACTTGGAAGTCACTATTGACTTCCCTTATGGTCTCAGAACCACCTCTCACACATCATTCTTCATGATGGAATGATACTCCTCCATCATGGCATCCTTCCATTCCTTCTTCTCAGAATATTCTTCAATGGTGGAAGGCTCTTAATAAATGATGATGCTCATTAGCACCACATAGATGGAAAAAATGTGTGTTTTCTAGAACTAAGGAAGAATTTATATCTCAGTCCTTCTGAATGGTTTCCTCCTCTGTCACTGTAGCAAGGTCTATCGAGACAAGTTAATCCTCCCAAGAGATCTCACATATCCTAGAAGCCTCTGAAGCTTCGATCTAGTGTCCTCAACTCATGGCACCTGACTGTTAGTCTTGGAAGACGTGTATGTCTCCTATATGAATATGAGAAGGAATACTTTATGAATGAAAGTCTCTAAGCCATTGACTCTCTCTGATATTAGGTTCACTCTGAATTTGCATGTTGCCTATGAATCTTGACTCCCTCTGAGTCTATGCGATCTTCGGAGCCACCTACTTCTGTTTCATTTGTTGACTTCTTCTGAAGTATGATCTCCTATGGACTATGATGGGAGGTTTCTCCTCCCTACTAGATCCTAAGGGTTGAATCCCTCTAAAATCTAGCTCCTTTTGAGTTGGTATTTGGTGGGGCCTCCCATCTCACCACTGGTGGAGTCATATACTTATCTTCATAGTATGGCGTATTAATTCCATGTATCTATATGATAACATGCTTGTTTACTTTATCGTTTCTAGGTAGGTTATTCTGACACTATTGACTCTTCCTGATTATTTGAAGAGTGGTCAAATTAACTGTATGGTCATCTTTGGAGCCTTCTTCTCCTCAAAATCAATCTCCATAAGAGATACTCTTCTTCTTCTTCTACTACTTCACATGGGTGTGTACATTCATGTACACAGTTCTATGTCTTAGCTAGAGATTGTCCAAATAGTTTCCTCCTGCAATCGTCATCATAGATCCTTCTTAGATCTATTACATGTGACCTACCCAGAACAAGAGACAAGAACAACATTTCCATGGTAACCCCTATGGAATGGTTATTAATAAAGAACATCTCCTAGAGGAGATCAATTTCATCTTACAGACAAGTATATAATTAACAATGAGCATTTTCTTAATGGCAATCATACCGATAGTATTCAGGTGTACCTAAACAATTGATAGCAATATCAAATAATAAAGTTGTAAAGACTGTTATCCTAGTTACAATACTTTCTTAAGAAACAACAATATAAAATATCAAACCTAATATGCAAACTTGGAGTTTGGTGTTGTTGTCCTGCTTGATTTTCCTTCTATCATTCATATGAAAACACCATTGTATAAAAGACAAATTATTCATCCTTTGATGCCTTTGAGTTATCTTCGTCTTCGGGTTCTAGAATAATATTCTTAACGTGATCCAATAATTCATTCTCTTCTAGAATGAGGAGAAATTTTTTCTTCCAAGATATGAAGTTATCTTCTCCATCCAATTTGTCTTCTACTCTCATACTCGTAGACATTTTTCATTAGTAGAAACCCTAGCACTGAAAAACATCGATTTTTTAAACTTCACCAAACTGCACACTGAGGGTTTTAGGGGGTGCACTAGGTTAGGGCGCACTTCTATGTACAATAATTATCCCCAATGTCCTTGGGAAAGTGCTCAACGAGCTTGACAAGGTATTGCAGTTGTAGGCTGTTGCAAGGTGTCGTTGTATCGATCTTCCTTCCAGTGGTTAAACTTTTATGAAGGTAACCAACTCTGATACCATGTTAGATTTTCCTTATTTACAAAGAATTAGTGTTACTAGTGTCATTTTACTTCGTTACCATTAACATATATATCATGTACTGAGTAGTAGCAACATAAACAAGAGACAAAAAATAACACAAGAGGTTTATCCTGGGAAAACCCCAAATGGGGGAAACAACCAACAACCTTTCTTAGATAGATTTCGTTCACAAAGAAATTCCAATAAGATAAACCCTAGGATAAAGGATAGATCAACTAGAAATACCACCATAGCTACAATAACATCAATATACCAAGATAACACACCTCCTCAAGGAGTAGCACATAAGAGAGAGATACCAAAACACTAAACAAGAATAAATTGTGTAGTTGCATCTATTGCATCAACTCCTCCAATATTGTGCCTTTCTCATGTGTAGTTGGGAGAGTGAGAGTGAGTGAAAAAATGATCCAATATGTCCTCTATTTATAGTCTTCATGGCCACTAGACTAGGTCGAATTCTTCTCTGGACATGTGTCTTTTCATTATTACTTTATATTCTTCTGGGCCGACTTCTCTTCTAGGGTATTTCAATATTTGTTCAATGGATCTCTTTCTTCCAGAATCTTCTCTGCATCTAAAAAAGGTCATCTAGGAGGGGACTATCATCCCGAAGCTGCTAAAACATCAACAGTAATTATGAACAATACTTGTTCAATTTCTTAACAATTTTTTCAAATTTTACTAAACTTTTAATTGATATTATTGTTAAGATCGAACTATGAATGTCTTTATTAGTTTCTTCTGAATTAGTAGAATGATTTATTTTATAATTTTACTTCCTCGACTGGTTATGTCATGCAAAAGGAATTTTGTAGTTTAATTGTATAAATCTTATTCTAAATGGAAATTGTGAGAATTAATTGGTGGCTTTCATTCATCATTGTGTGATGGGTAGACATGACAAAGTGAGTAAAAAAACAATATGTAATCAAATAATAGTTCCTTTTTAGTAGTATGAAAATAAAATAGTCTAGTTCTATCAAACTTYGATCAATTCCCACATATGATAGAAATTAACATGAAGTATAAAAATTGACATACAAAAACATTCCACCCAACTACACAATATTTATAACTGGCTACATACACTTGGTCACCTTTGACATCTAGAGCTAACTAAACATATGTACCATATTGGCTTTCTAAAGATTGTTCTTTCAATTCTTCATTGTGTTTATTTCAATTTCTCACGTATCCTTGTAGATGAGGTATGCCACCAAAATATTCTTTTAGTCTCTTGGTGTTTTTAATTTCAATTGTTGCGGTGTTTCTCTATATTGTGAAATGAATCTACATATGTAGAAATATCTTGATTTTGATATTTTTCCTTGAGCCTCTAGTTGGATTATGTTTTTTTTTTTTTTTGTAACACATTATATATCAACATAACATTTATATATATTGGGATATGTAACTCCCACTTGTCTTAGTTGTGATCATATTTAATTATTGAGTTTATTGGTCATTATTAGGTAGAGTTCTAGTCCTTATGATAAGGAGTCTTTTCCTAGCTTTGAGGAGGTTGTTGAGGCCTATTTGGTTTGAGAGATTCTATCCAACTAGTTAGCTTCCTAGATTGGTTTGAGGTTGAGATATTTTCTCAACCAAGTAGATAATGAAATCAAGGTAGTTCTCCTATATTGAGACTATGATTATTGTATTTATATGTACTCTATTTAATAGTTTAATAAATATCTCACGCACAATTTTGGTGTGTAATAATTATATCTTCTCTCCCTCTCCCATTTCCCAATACTATCGTGGGAACTATGGATTATTGTTTCCACATGCATGTGAAATAAATATTGAAATCCCATTATTATGTTTATTGGTCTTGTCCATATCGATTACAATAGTGGATGCAGAGTTTGTGCATTTCTTGTTGCATTGTTTGAAACTTCGTTGGTTGAAGAAAATGTAACCAAAGCCAATGTGTTTAACAACATTTGGTACATCCCCATTAGATGGGGGCCAATGCATGGAAAGCCTTCATACAATATGTTTATCAATAAATCAGCAAGGGCCTATTAGAAAATGAAATATTATTAATTTCAGTGCAGATTTAACAAGGCATGTCTCACTATAGGAGTCTTAATTCCCAAGAAGGCTTAAATATTTTGGACATAAACCAACACTATTTCATTATACACTCTAAACTGGTTAATCTCTCTCTCTCTCTCTCTCTCTATATATATATATATATATATATATATATTCAACCTAGAAATGAGCTTTGAGTAGAAGGTTGTTGACCACTAAAATAAATATCCACAGAAAATCTCAAGTTCCCTTGGGTATTCTAGGGGACCCTATCATTTCTCACCTACTCAGTTTCTCTTTTCTTAATATTTGAACAACATGGTTACTCTCACTTGAATCTTGCACCATCTTAAAAAAATAAAAATATAGATAGACTCCTTTGGTTCACTAGTGTTTTAAGATATATGTAAATTAGATAATAGGAATAAAGTGAGGGGTATAGTGAATATCAACAATCATGAACTAAGTTAAAGGATCAGACTACTACAACACAAACAAACATGCATATTCATGCCCACATAGGATCACGTGCAGATAGAAACAATGATAGCCTCGACGTTGCTATTGGGTGATTTTTATAATATTAATTTTATATATGTTAATGTTTATAAAAAAATGTGCATATTGTAAATAACCTTAAACAAATATATTATAGTATTATCTTGATTTGATATTTTCTCTCTCTCTCTCTCTCTCTCTCTCTCACACACACACACACACACACACACACATATGTATATAATTTTGGTTTTTAATTTTATTATGATGATGATAATGATGATGATAATGATTATTATTATTATTAACATCCATTGAGACAAATTGGTGTATCAGACCTTAAGAAGGTATTAGATTACTTCATTTTCTTTAAAATTGTATTTCAATGCTCAAAAAACATTGAGAAGCGTTCCAAAATCACCATAGTTTTGATGACTTGGGAGGTTAGGAAGGTCGGTGGGTATAGGAAGGCCAATCCAAAAGGGAGTGTTTTTCATATTATGTCCACTTAATGTCACAAAGGTGACACATTATCTCATCTTATGGTGTTTTGGGAGTTTTCAAATGCCCAATTTCAATATGTAGCTCGTGAGAGTTTGTTCTTATTTTAGAAATGTTGATTTTCTTCTTTGCACTTTTCAAAACTGAGAGGCAATTTTGATCTTCTAAATTAGGGTTGACCACCTCCTTGTAGTATCTTAATTTTATTTTATCCTCTAATTATTTATCACACCACATATTCTCCTTAAATTTATAATTGTTAATATTTGTAATATTATTGATATTTTTCATGATGGCTTCTTCTTGTATTCCCCAATGATTTATCCAAGGTTTGGCATCTTTATGCCATCCCCTCTTGAATCATTGATGGTTTTGGCTAGCCTTTGAATCAATTTTGGGGAGCCTCTTTTCATCCATGTTGTTTATATTTTTCTTGTACATTCGGAATCTAATCATAGCAATTCTCTCAATGGGGGAAAGGATTGCTTCTATAAGGAGGATAAGATAGGTTGTATTTCCCTTAATTTTGAAATTATAAGTTATAAAATTCTTTTGGATCTATTCTATCTTTCTCTGGATTCTATAGATATATTGCAACCCCAAACTTCACATCCATATAAGATGAATAAAGTGATCAGAGTGTGAAAGAGGAGTTTTTTTATCCCAAAGCCAAAGGTCTACTGATTTAAAATTATTTGTGAGCCCGTAATCAACTTTGTACCCTCCATTTATCCTTTTTTTCAATCCTATAGTTCCAATTGATCTTGTGGTTGATATCGATTCAAAGATATTTTTATGAAGGAACTTCCTCCAAGCTAGTGTTGTCATAAACAAAAGTATCGTAGATGATCCTTTTGGACTTAATTATCATAACCTTTATTTTTTCAGTGTTCACAGTCATGCCCATGTCAGTGTTCACAAATATTAGTTTCTTACCTAGGTCATAGGGACTCTTCACCATAAGAACAATATAATCATCATAAAGAAGGAGGATGATGACTATACTAGCAAGAGTTGGGCCAACCCAACTTGCATCCTCCAAACAATCTTCTAACTTTATTTTTTATTTTTGAAAATGTTATATACAATGTTAATTTGATCACATAAGGAATTATGCATCTCCCTCACAATGGACTATAAAAATATTTTTGAAGTGCAATAAATAACTTAAAGTTGAGATTTTCAGAATTACCAAAAATTGATAATATGATCAAAACTAAAAAAAGTTTCGATTTTTTTTAATCTTTGTGTGAATTGTTGAAAATTTATAATTTTCAAAAATTTATCAGTAAAAGGGATTAAGAAAAAGTTAAGTTCTATTTTTTTTAACAAGTTTGGTTGTAGTATTGTTTTTTTTTAATTATTAATATGATAGTGGTTTATGTGTCTTGATTTTTAGTTATTTTTTGTATGATGTTGTTAACTACTTTATTAAATATGTTGATGATGAGATCAAATTTTAGATATTGAATCTTAAACAAAAAATTATCCTAGATCCATCGATTTTCTTTGTTTAATTATAATTTCAAAGATTAGAGATAAATTTTCCTAAATCTATTTATCTTTGAAATATTTGAAAATTATTCCATATTAAATTAGTCCCTACCAAAGGCCATGACTATAGCATTATATTCATGGTTGACCATCCATTCTACAAATATTTTTCGTGTTGTCCAATCTTTTACATATGCTTAGTAAAATAATTATTTTTTCATAATATTTAAATTAATGTTATCACACATTTTATTAGTTGACCAGTTCTATGTCTTATGGCCGAGCTCTAACTGAATGTTATTTTTTCAATCTTAGGTTATACCTAAGTTTTGAGTTTTAATCACTGAACAAACACTCTATGCAATTTTTTTTCCAAACTTAGATAACCTAAGTTTGGAGTTTTGATCTTAGATAACTACTACATATATTCATTGAGGTCATTAAATTCATGTTAGTGGAATACATACATGTGATTCCATATATTGGATGTGAATTTCAATGCTACCACGCATTTGTTTTTTAACGATCTTGTAACCAAATTTGTAACAAAAGTTACAGTTATCAACATTCCACTTTCCAATCTTTCTTATCCCCTATTATTTAGTCTGGTTTGATGTCTCATTTCTCTCTCAGTATCTTTTTTCCATCTCTGTGTACCCTAGACAAAGTATCTCTATAACTCTCTATAACTCGCATAGATGGTGTGCATACAATCAAAACCCATATCTACACTTCTTGGTAGTGTTAGATTTACATTATTTTTGTTAACATTAGATTTACCATAACATTTTTATCTTATTTTAACATTCAATAAGAATATAATGAAATATATAAGTAGCAGATAAACAAGCACAAGAATACACAAAGATTTATCCTGGGAAAACCCCAAACTTGGGGAAAAACCCCGCCAACTTTTCTTAGAGAGAATATTTCCAATACAACCATGAACAGGCTCTATTCAAAAGAGAAAACCAACAATGAAGAAGACCTGATAAGAAATAATTATCTCTTCTTCTTCTCAAACCCTAGCAAGGGTAGAAAATTTAGAAACACCATTGAACTAGTGAAAGATAGGTACATAACTAGAAAAAGATAGTGCACCAAAACAATGGAACAACTTGCAACTGGTAACTGCAATTGCAACTATAACTGCAACTGGCATGAAGAAACTGGGCAGCACCATGCAACCTTAGCAAAACTCTTCTAGAGGTAGCACACAAGAGAAACCACCAAGAGACACCAAGAATATCCTTCCCAAAGTAGGGAGCACTCTCCAAGAGAACTAGAAACCAGAAATAACGAAATTGTTGCAACTACAGCTACGAATGCCTAGTGCATACTACAGAAGGAGAATTGTGTGTATTTCCAAATGAAATAATACATCCCTATATTTATAATAATTTTGGTTCTTGTCTAGGGATGACTTCTTATTTTGGGTGTTCAATTTTTCTTTATTATTTATGTGGGCCAAATTCTGTTCCTGGAAATTATATTTCCACTTTAATTATTTCATATGGGTCGACTTCTCTTATGTGGTATTATATTTCAATTTATTCTATTTCCGGGTGTTCGTCAAATGTTCAATTGTCTTCCTTTGACTTCTTGGGATATTCTTCTTCTCTAAGAAAAGTTTTTCAGGAGGGAATATCTCCCACAGCTACCAAAACATCAACACTCCCTCTTAGCTAGGGAGGTATTCTTCCAAGATGTTTTCTTCTAGTAGTCCAATGACTATCCTACAATCAACTGGTATCCCTAGGATACCACCATGCCATCAATAGCTCAAAATTCTATCATAGTTTCTATGACTAAGCTGCAATGAACTAGTAGCACACAACTACTACCATGCAATCCATTAGTCTCCACGACTACATAGCAATCAACTAGTAGCACACAACTAATACCATGTTGTCCAGTGGTACACAAATACCACCATAGTCCTCATGACTAAGTAGAAATCAAATAGTAGCACACACCTACTACCATGTTCTCCAGTAGTACACAACTACCACTATAGTCCTCACAACTATGTAGAAACCAACTAGTAGCACACAACTACTACTATGTTTTCCAGTAGTACACAAATACCTCCATAGTCCTCATGATTATGCTAGGATGTATCTCTTTTCCCATTAGTCTTATTCACACCCATCCATCTTGTTATCACTCCAAGAAACCCTCTGTGGTTGTAGACCAAAGGTTCTTGGTAACTTAAGAAATGAATGTTTTTGTATTTTGTGAATGTGGATCAATGGGACAACTCAATATAGCTTATGGCATTCAAACATGAAAATGATAAACAAATAGACAGTGCTCTCAAAGATTGATTAATCAGCAGATAGCTTTAAAGTGGGTGAAGAACAGATTGTAACTAAACCAATACAATGTAGGGTCTAAGAGACAATCAAAAGACTTATTATTAGGCTATGAGATAAAAAATGGGATAACAGCCATTCAAAGCTTGACAACATAGATAATAATGCAGAAGAAAGATGGAAAGCTGACAATCAAAATTGAAAGGAACCTGTGATCTGTATTAACATAAAAAGTCTGAGTACAATAGCCAATTACTTTATCCAAAATCAAACCCTTAGAACTCCAAATGTCTTTGGCTTTATAGCCTCTTACAATCAGTTTCAGATCCTAAAACAATGGATCTGATATTCTAAAAATAGAAAGTCAAAACTAATTCACAAAAGATAAGGAGAGATCCTCA
>ML776821.1:1001676-1030673 GCA_009831015.1 Picea engelmannii
TGATCTTCTCCTTTGAAAGTGGAATTCGAATTTGATGATGTGTGCCAAAAATCCCTATCATTTTTCCCTTGAAAATCACTAAATCTAGTCAAAAAATGCCCTTTTGACTTTCATCTCCAAAAATGGCCTTCAGATTTTGATTTAATAATTCATAACCAACTTATTGAAGAAGGATTCAAACCATCCAAACCCAAAAATTCTTGATCTGGGTGAAAATTTGGCTATTCTGGCCATGACATCTTTCAACAGCGCACTTGCCTGAAAAATCTGCTCCTACGCTGTTTAAAGTGGCCACTTTCCACAACTAACTAGTCAAAATTTTGCCTTCTGCGCTGGTGAAAGTGCATATTTTTTCAAAATCGAATTTCTCAGTCATGGAGAGTCCGTTTTTCATGTTTAAATAGTCAATCGACATATAAAAATCCTGAACTTTCCAACGGTGCTTTGAGATCTGCATTTGGAGCTTGGGAAGGGATTGAAAAGTTCCCTGCAAGTTTAAGTATCATCTTTCCATTTGCAATTCAAAAACTCTAAACGGTCTTTTGTGAACAATGTATGATATGGAACCAAAGATTTGATTTGATGTTGCCAACCCAGGAGTACAACCTCTATTAGCTATTGATAATCTTGACTTTCCTCAGCGCGCATCTTTCTAATCCCCTGTTAGCTGCGGAAAGTATGCACTTTCCATAGCGCACCGCTTTGTAGAAGATACTCCTTAGTTGCAGAAAGTAATTACTTTCAACAGCGCGACATATCAATTGAAACCGCTTCTTAGCTGCGGAAAGCGTGTAATTTCCACAACGCACCACCCGCGACTGATTGTCAAACCTTTTAAGATTTGTCACTTTCAACAGCGCATCAACTGATGAAAAGAGCTCCTTAGCTATTGAAAGTAGGCACTTTCCACAGCGCACAATGAATCTTTGAAAACACGTTAGCTGTGGAAAGTAAAAAATGACAATTTTGAAAAAGAAGACTTAACAATCCAAATTATTTCTAAGTCAAACCAAAATCTAAAATTTTTCTCAGCTATAAAAACTCAAAAGTAACTTGAGGACGCTACCAATAGCCATGATATCCACTACAAAATTCAACCGAAAGAACGGTTTCATTTTGGGAGTTAACACATCTCACATGGCATGTGAAAGACTACCACCATGGCCCCATTCACACCTAGCCATCTCACATGGCTCAGGAAAGGCTACGCCATGGTCCAATACCATGCTACAAGTCTTATTAACTATTAGCCACCTCACATGGTGTAAGAAAGACTTTCACTAAGCTGCGATGTTTCTCCTCTCCCAATAGTCTTATTCTCACCTAGACACCTCACATGGCGTAGGAAAGACTATGATAATAGCCCCATTCACACCTATCCACCTCACATGGCTTAGGAAAGGCTATGCTACAAGTCTTATTCACACCTAGCCACCTCACATGTTGTAGGAAAGACTTGTATCAAGCTATACAATACTCCCTCAATCACCTCACCTGACTGATCTGGGAAACCCTTGGCCAAAGGGGAAGCCTTCTGGAGGAAACAAATCACACCTCCCTCTCAATGAGGGTGTACATTCTGCATCACACCAATCTTGTCTATGAAGTACTCACACTTCACTCTAGATATAGGCTTGGTGAGAATGTCCACTATCTGCTCATTTGTGGATATGTACTAGAGCTCCATGAATCCTCTATGAACCATGTCTCGAATGTAATGGTATTTGATATATATATACTTCGAATTGTCATTGAATACATGATTCTCTAAAATCTGCATGCAACTTTGATTATCACAATATATCAAAGTTGGCTTCAACTCTAGATCAAATAACCCTGCAAGCAACTTCCAAATCCACACTGCTTTATGGCTTGCAACATTGGCTGCAATATAATTTTCCTCTCTTTTACTAAGTGACACTAATTTCTACTTCCTACTCAACCATGAGATCATGCATGATCCCAAATTGAGGTAACATCCTGATGTGATTCTCTATTTCACTGCACTCCCTGCCTAGTTAGAGTCTGTATAACCCTGCAAATTCACTTCTCCATCTAAGACATATCTCAATCCATATCCAACTGTACCCTGTAGGTACCTCAACACATGCTTTGTTTCTATCTAATGTACATGTCTAGGTTCAACAATGTAGTGACTCGAAGTGTTCATTGCAAAGCATATGTCTGGAATGTTGTTAACCAGGTACATCAAGGATCCAATCAACTATCTATACATCATGGGATCCACCAAATATGAAGATGAATCACTCAATATATTCAGATTTTTCACCATGGGTGTGGCCATGGACTTGCAGTCCATCATCCTGAATCTCTACATGATCTTAACTTTATATTTTCCTTGACTAAGGAAAATATCATTTGGCCTCTGCCACACCTCCAATCCCAAAAAATAGTGCATCAAACCTAGATCCTCCATTTTGAAATCTAAAATGAGCTCCCTATTACATTTGACTATGAATGTCTCATCTCCTATAAGAAAAAGGTCATCCAATATCAAGGGGTAACCATCCCCAAGCTCATCAAATAACTATTTTTTCTAGCATACCATGCCTCGGGTGCCTTCTTAAGCCCGTACAAATCTTTCTTCAATTTGTAGAAATGAGACTCCTTGTCATGTATATTGTGTATGATCTATGTACACTTATTATGGCTACTGGATAAAGTGTCTCATCACAATCTTCTCCTTATTTCTGGGAGAATATTCTAGCCACAAATCTCGCTATGTACTCCTGCATGTTTCCATTTGCAACATACTTGATCTTATAGATCCACTTGGAAGTCACCACTGAATTCCCTCTGGAACCACTTTCCACACATCATCATCGCATCCTTCCACACTTGCTTCTTTGTAGTTTCCTCATAAGTGGAAGGTTCTAAATCAATGATCTTCCTTATCAACACCACATAGCTGGAAAACTTATGTGGTCTCTTGCTCTCTCTAGAACTGAGGCAAAATCAATACCCTAGTCCTTATGACTCACTGCCTCCTCTCTCACTGTAGAAAAGTCTATTGAAACAAGGGAATCCTCCCAGGAGGTCTCATATCTCCTTGAAGTATTTGAAGCTTCAATCTAGCCTCCTCAACTCATGGCACCTATATGTCAGTCCTGGAAGATGTCTCTCTCTCTCCCACCTAAATATGAGGGGGAACTTCCTATGAATGATTTGGTCTTCCTTTGAGTCAAATGAATCTCTTGGATATCAGTATCACTCTGATTCCATATGAACCCTATGAAGCTTGACTCCCTCTGATCCTATATAATCTCTGGAGCCATGTGCTCCCTCTGCATATGTTGACCTCCTTTGAAGTATGATCTCCTATAGAATGTATTAGGAAGTTGTTCCTCCCTATTGGTTCCCAAGGGTTTAATCCTTCTAAATTTTGGCTCCTTCTAAGTTGGTACTTGGTGGGGTCACTTTCCTCACCATTGGTGCAACTATATTCTCCTCATTATGATCTGGCTCATCAATTCCATATATCTGCAAAGTATCATAGGACCATGTTGGTCTCTTCCTAGTCACTGTAACAATTTCTGGATAGTCCCTTTTGGCTCTATTGACTCTTCCTAATTATTTAAAGAGTGATCAACTAAACTAAAGGGATTTTTATGGTCATCTTCAGAGCTTTTTTCTCCTTACAATAAATCTTTATATGAGATACTCTGTATCCCACAAAAGTACTCTTATTGAGAGAAGGTTTTGACTTTGATCTCTTCTTTTTTAGTACATGGATGTATACTATCATGTATACAACTTCTTGTCTGGATAGTTTTCTCCATGTCTTAAACTAGATACCATCTAATCTATTTCCTCTTTCAACCATCATTATATCTCCCTCTCAGAGCTATCACTTGTGACCTTCCCAGAACAAGAGAAATGACAAGGGAAAATAGAAAATAAGAACTATATTCTTATGATAAGAAAAATAATAAAAATAAGAAAGGGAACAATCATCACAATAGCTCCTTCTCAGAGCTATCACCTTTGACCTACCTGAGACAAGAGCAAAAAAAAAACAAAATAAAGAGAAATAAGAACAACACTCTTCAATACTCTTCCAGTGTTGTGACCAATCATTCTTCCATAGTAACCTGGCCGGAACAAGAAACAATAACAATGACCTCTCCATGGTAACCTCCATGGAATTTACAAGATAACCTTCCCGAGACAAAGTAAACAACCAAGAACATCTCCCAGAAGAGATCAATTTCATTTTGTAAATAAGTGCATAATTAGTACATGATTATCATTGTAATAAAAATATTCAAGTGTCACTAAACATTTGATAGCAATAACAATAATTGAATTCTAAAGACTGTTATTCTAGTTACAACACTTACTTAGGTTGTAGCAATATAAAATATCAAACCTGCTATAAAAATCTAGATTCTAGCTACTTCTTGTCCCATTTGAGTTGTTCTATACTTTAGGAGACATTGTCATTACTGCCTCCAACTCTTGGGCTTCCTCTGAGTGCACTAGATTTAAGATCCATTTGGATCTATTGTCACTGCTTGGATAAATGTCCCTTTTTCAAGTGTATATCTCCTGCAAACACCCTCATATTATATACAAGTGCACCATCCATATTTGTCTTCTAATCTGAGACATTACATCAAAAACAAGAAAAAAATTATAAATCTGAATAAAAAAGTTCAATGTCTAGGAAAATGTGAACAAGCCTAAAACCCTAAAAATTCAATTTTGATAGGAAGTCAATATGAGAGATGTAGCAAGTTCACTAGGGAAAGGAGAGCTTATCTATGATGGAATTTGTCCAAATTTTTTTATAATAAGTGCTCAACGAGAATGGTAAGTTTAGGTCTGTGCAGCAGCAAACTGCAGTGGCAAACTCCAATGACAAATCTCACGATCTTCCTTCTAGTGGTTAGAATGTTCTGAAGGAAACCAACTCTGATCCCATGTTATATTTTCATTAGTTTTGTTAATATTATATTTACCATAGAATTTTTATGTTCTTTTAACTTTCAATAAGCATATACTGAAATATATAAGCAATATATAAACAAGCACACGAAGACACAAAGATTTATCCTGGGAAAAACCCTACCAACTTTTCTTAGAGAGAATATTTCCAATACAACCATGAACAATCTCTATTCACAAGAGAAAACCAACAATGAAAAAACCTTGACAACAAATACTTATCTCTTCTTCTTGTCAAACCCTAGTGAGGGTAGACAACTGAGCAACACCACTAAACTGGTGCAAGATAGGTGCATCACTAGAGAAAGATAGTGCACCACAGAACTAACACAACTGGAAACTAGTAAATGCAACTGCAACTATAACTACAATTGTAATGAAGAACTAGGAAAAACCACACAACCTGATCCATGTGGATATTGGTGGCCACCCACCTATTCCATATTCCAACTAGCTCATCTGGACAATTTTTAGTTAAACAAGTTTCTTTGTAATGGGGAAATTTCTTTGTAATTGTGGGCTTTACACTTACAAGATTGTCCTGAAACCCTACAAAGCATCCAGGTGGATATTGGTGGCCTCCCACCTATTTCAACAGGATTATTTAGGAAATTTTCATGTCAGTACATATTTTTGTACTTCCAGGGCCGTTTTGGGACTCTAAACAACGCTTTCTTGGATTGCCACAGTCAAACTATAGATGAAATCAAATTTTGAGGGAATAATGTGTATTTCTCGAAAAGACATTTCCAACGGGAGATCATGCACCTAAAACGGATATCACATGCAAAAGTAACGACCCTGTGAAGTTAATGTACTAACTTCCAGGAAGTTAATGTACTAACTTCCAGGAAGTTAATGTACTAACTTACCCAAACAGGGCCCACATGAATTTTGGCATTTCATCTCATAGGTTTAGGTTTTTGGATGTCTAGGGTTTTGTCATTCATGTTTATCATAAAAATTCCTTCAGAGCCTCATTGTAATCATCTTCTTGTGAATGTGCATAGTTGTCACATATCTTCTCAGATATAAAGATGCCACCATTCTAGCGATTATTGCACTCTGTATTTTTACAATCTCTTTACAATTATTTTATTAATAGAAATCAAGTATTGTTGTATTTCTCTGTATCTGGAAATTTTCATGAGTATTTCATTCTAATATGTCTTCTTTAATTTCATTCCGAAAATAATCTAGATCAGTGGTATCAGAGCAAGCTGTTCTTGATCATTTTTCAGTGCATGTCTCCAAAGAGGTCCGAGTATAGCCATTTGGGTCTCGAGCTTGTCTCTCTTGAGGACAATTACTCTCGCATGCTCAAGAAACCCTCGATGGTGGAAAAAAATAAAAATTATGGAGCAAAAGATTTTATTAACCTATTGTTTGAGCAATCTCTCACGTGACAGAGAGACGAAATGATGGAGAAATTTTCACACATCCTCCAATGCCTACCGATAGCAATGGGAACATCTTCATCAAGCCACCATTTTCAAGGAACCTCTCCCTTCAAGGTACAAGTTAATTTTGATATTCCTATATTTGAAGGTCAAATAGATGTGGATGCTCTAGAAAAATGGTTAAATCTATTAGAAGGTAATTTCTCTCTTCAAAAAATTTCCAACAAGGAAAAGGTCACCTTCGCACTCCTCAAAGATGTCCCACATGTCTAACATTGGTGGGAAACTTATTGGGAGAAAAGTTCCACAAAGGAATATGGAATATATGGGGCCGAGCCCACTTGGTATTTTTTTGTGGATGTGTTCAAGGAACAATACTACCCTATTGATAAATATGAATACTAGTACATGAGATGGACCACACTGTGGAAAGAGAATAGCCAAACAATGTCGGAGCTCACAAATAATTTCCATACCTTGCGCACCAAGATGGGTATCAAATATTATGAGAAACATCTAGTTCTAAAATATTGTGGGCCTCTGCATAGGTACATCCAAACTGAAATGAATTTCCTAAACATCTCATCATTGGGATTTTCCTATCGATATGTTGTCAAAATTGAGCAAAAATTTAGGCACCAGAACAAATGGAAATTCGGGTCTACAAATATGCAACAACAAAAGCATGGTAAAGACAACCCTAACCAACAACCTCTAGACAACCATTCCAAGACATAGGATAAAAAGGGTAAAGGAAAGAAGAAGAATGACATTGGGAAGTGGTGTGACTTCCAGAAAATCCCCTAGCACAACATCGATGAATGTCACTCGAAATAGTCATTAGTGGTCGAGGTCAAAGACACGGATCCAAACTGTGATTCAGAATCTGATCCGAAAAATATTAAAAACAGACAGATCATTGACACAAACCACATTGCTACTATCACGACCACAACAATTCAACCAGAAGAACCAATAGATTTTGAATATGGGGAGAGCCTCTTCCATTCACATATGTGGGTAAAGGGGACCCCGATGCATTTCATTGTTGATAACAAAATCCAAAAAAAACTCATCTTAGCTAAGTTCATCAAACAATTGGGGTTGTCAACAACACCACACCCGCAACCATACAACATCAAGTGCCTTCACTAGGGACTAGATCTTCATGTCAACCAATAATGTCACATGTCCTATGTCATCCATCCCTTCAAGGATGAGGTAGTGTGTGATGTTTCCCCCCTTGATGTCTATAATTTTTTTTTGGGCCAACCATATATGTGGAAACGTCTTGTTATTTATGATTCTAGACCTCGTAGTGTCATTATTACTCTGGGAGGTCATCTCTATAGGATACCATAGGTAGTTTTGACTACTGTTACACCAAAAAAATGTTGCAAGGTAATATCTCATATTGTAAAATTCATCGTCTTTACATTATTTTCAAAGGATGCACAGAACACCACTACAACCACTGTAACCTCAACACCTTCTATCCAGCAAAAATAGATTTTTGGACAGAATGAAGATATTGTTTCTTCACCTACAATGGTTCCTACACAATGCCCCATCAAACACAAAGACAATAGGTTGGTGGAATAGATTCAACCCTGCCAGCAACAAGTTTGTGACATCCTTCCATAGACCAAGCAACGCAACTTCTCCAACAAGGCACACAACTCACCAAGATTCAGGTTCAAAAACCACTTTCCCCTCTTCCCCAGGAACACAACGCAATGGAGATCATTTCTTCCTGAGGGGGGAGGATTGATCCAGGTGGATATTGGTGGTCACCCACATATTCCATATTCCAACTGGCTCATCTAGACAATTTTCAGTTCAGCATGTTTCTCTGTACTGGGGAAATTTCTTTGTAATTGTGGGTTCTACACTTACAGGGTTGTCTTGAATCCCTACACAACATCCAGGTGGATATTGGTGGCCGCACACCTATTCCAACTAGCTTATTTTGGAATTTTTCATATCAGTACATCTTTCTGTATTTCCAGGGCCGTTTTGGGGCTCTAAACAATGTTTTCTTGGCTTGCCACAATCAAACTATAGACACAATCAGAGTTTGACGACATAATTCATAGTTCTCAAAAACACCTTTACAATGGGCTATCATGCGCCTAAAACAAAGATCATATGGAAAAGTTACGACCCTGGGAAGTTAATGTACTAACTTACCCAAATGGGGCCCACATGACTTTTGGCATTTCATCTCCTAGGGTTAGGTTTTTGGATGTCTAGTGTTTTGGCATTCATATTTATCATAAAAAGGCCTTAAGAGCCTCATTGTAATCATCTTCTTTCGAATGAGCATAGTCATCACATCTCTTCTCAGAGATAAAGTTTCCACCATTCTAGCGAGTCTTGCACTCTGTATTTTTACAGTCTCTTTACAATTATTTCATTAATAGAAATCAAGTATTGTTGTATTTCTCTATTTCTGGCAATTTTCATGAGTATTTCATTGTAATATCTCTTCTTTCATTTTATTCCAAAAATAATCTGGATTACAACCTTATCATGACTCTTTCATAGGTAGCGCACAAGATAAACCACCAAGAGTCACCAAGAATATCCTTCCCCAAGTAGGGCACACTCTCCAAGAGAACCAGAAACCAGAAATAGGGAAATTCTTGCAACTACAACTTCCTAGTGCACACTGTGGAAGGAGAACTATGTGTATGTCCAAATGAAATAATCCATCCCTGTATTTATAATAATCTGGGAACCTATCTGGGGCTGACTTCTTATTTTGGGTCTTCACATATTCTTTATTATTTCTGTGGGTCGACTTCTATTAATGGAAATTATATTTCCACTTTAATTATTTACTATGGGCTGACCTCTCTTCTATGGTCTTCTATTTCACTTTATTCTATTCCGGGGTGTTCTTCAAATGTTCAATGGTATTCATTTGAGTTCTTGGAATCTTATTCTTCTATAATAAAAGTTTTCTAGGAGGGAATACCTCCCGCAACTACCAAAACATCAACATGTAAACAATCCATGAACGAAGTATCATCCATGAACACCATCCATGAACAGAGTACCATCCATGATCGAATTTCTAGGTTACCATATCTTTAAAAATAATATGGACCACTGATTCAACCTTAGTTACCATGAGGCATGAGGTGGGCGGAGTTCGATGCATGCATAGTGAATGCAAAATCAGAGCTTAACTGCTCCAATGACAATGACATATACGTGTACACCATGTGAACTGGATTACTCAAAATTTTCAGATGAGCCAAGTTTTGGCCCTTTTTAAATCACTAACTACATTGCAACCATTTTGATTTTAAATTCATTGATCCAAATGGATCTTAGTGGCCATCCACCTCTTCCATTGAATCACCATTTTGAGTTTTTCATTTTGATAAACTGTGATATTCACCCTTTTCATGGGTAATGAAATGTAATTCCATCTTCATTTGTTAATTACAAACATAATTTAATGATTTCCTAGTGGTCTTATGTACATGCCTACAACATAGAGTTAATKCATTGGATCCTGTTAGAACTCTGTAGTTAAGCGTGCTCAAGATAGAGTAGTACTAGGATGGGTGATCGCCTGGGAAGTCCTAGTGTTTTACATGCCTATGGAATTTTATAAACTTAGTCCAATTTATCCCACATGCATCATGGGAATTTTTCTCCTCTCACTCTCACATATATAATTGAGGTGAAGGAGGCCCTTTAAGCATGCAATGGAGTGTGATGTAAATCTTGTTGCGAATGAAGCGTATCCAACATCTCTTTCTTTTCAGAGATAAGCTACCCCATTTTGCTAGTTTGTGTTTTATAGTGTTTTTCTCTCTTATTCATTAATATAATTTGGGTTTCACTATATTTTTGTGTTTCTTGCAATATCTCTATGTATTTCCTTTTTGTATCTCTGCTATATTTATGTCTTCATGTCGTTCTCAAAATAATCCAGATTAGTGGTATTAGAGTAGTCTTCTCCTTGTCATTTCTCAGAGCAGGTCCCCGACGAGGTCAGGGTATAGATATTTGGGTCTTGAGATAGTTTCACTTGAGGACAACCACTCTCGCTAGCCCAAGCGACCTCTCATGGCAGAAGAAAAGAGATATGACACAACATGATATCCTTTCAAGACATTTCTCTAGGAATCCCTCGTACGACAAAGGAACGTGATGATGGAAAACTTCACTCAAATCCTTTGAAGACTACCGATGGAGGAAACCAATGCATCTTCAACAAGAAACCATTTTGCAAGTGTGATGTCCTTCAAGGCACAAGTCAATTTTGATATCCCCTTATTTTAATGCTAGATAGATGCATATGATCTATAAAAATGGTTGAATCTACTAGAAGATTATTATTCTGTCCAAAAAAATTCCGACAGTGAAAAGATCACCTCCACACTCTTTAAAGCCCGTCCCCATGTTAGAGCTTGGTGGGAAGGTTACTAGGAGAGGTACACCACAAATGAATCTACATTATTTGGGAGAGAACCCACCTGGTCGGCCTTTATAGATTCCCTAAAAAAGTATTTCTACCCTTTCAGAAACTATGATGACCAATACATGAGATGGAAAACTATGCGTCAGAAAAGATACTAGATGGTGCCAAATTACACCAACATATTTCATACCTTGTGCTCAAAGTCGGGTATCAAAGACTCTGAGCAACACCTGGTTTTGAAGTACCGTAGTGGTATACAAAGGTACATCCAAAGAGAGATGGATTTCTTAGACATATCCTCACTGGGAGTTGTTTATTAATATGCAATGAAAATTGAGAATAAATTCAAGGAATAAAGAAAGTGAGAGAAGCATGTACATAGCAAGGAAGGCCAGCCTCAAAAGAGCCAGAACCAGATGCAGGAAAAGAAGCGTAACGAGAATTCTAAGAAAGACACTGGAAAGTGGTGTGATTTCCACAACAACCTTGGAAAAACATTGATGAATGTTGCTCAATAGAGTCATTGGTGCCCGAGATCAAAGAAAAAGAGTCAAACCCTAAATTGGACCCTGATTCAGAAAATAATAAAAGGAGAAAAATAATTGATGCATAACCCACTGCTACTATTGCAACTGCAACAATTCAACTAGAAGAGGATCCCGAGGAGGGGGAGCGACTCTTCCATTCACAGATGTGGGTGATAGGGACCCCACTTCATTTTATTGTTGATAACAGAATCCAAAATAAAAACATATCAACAGAGGTTGTCAAGTATTTGGATTTTCCAACAACACCACACCCGCAACCATACACCATCGGGTGTCTTCACTAGGGCCAACATCTCCGTGTTAGCCAATAGTGTCACCTATCCTACGACATCAAGACCTTCAAGGATGAGGTATTGTGTGATGTTTCCCGACTGGAAGTATGTGATTTTATATTAGGCCAGCCATATATGTGGAGGTGTCATGTTGTTTATGAGTATCGACCCTGTAGCATCATTATTACTCTCGGGGGTCATCTATACCGGATACCAGAGGTAGTTCTGACTATTGTCCCACCAAAACAATGCCACAAATTAATCTCTCATACTGCAAAGTTTAGCCTCTTCAAAATCTAATCAGAAGCTTAACAGAAGGACACTATAACCACTATAGCCTTATCCCAATAACTTTTTATCTAGCAGAAGGAGATCGACAAGATTGTAGATGAGTACCAAGATGATCTTGTTGCACCTACGGGGGTGCCTCCACACTTCCTAGTCAAGCAAGGTTATAACAGAACCATTCATACTCTTCATGTTGCATCTTCATCGACAGATTCCTCCCACACTCAGGTAGATCATGCAACTATATTGGTTGGATGGATCCAAACCCTCCAACAAAAGGTTCATGACATCCTTTAACAAGCTAAGCAAGACAACTTATTCAACAAGGCAAGCAACACACCAAGCTTCATATTTAGCATAAGTATCCCCATGTCCCAAGGGAACTTGATGCAATGGGGACCATTGCTTCCAAAGGGGGAGGAATGATCCAGATGGATCTTAGTGGCCATCCACCTCTTCCACTGAATCACCATTTTGAGCCTGTGGTTTTGACAAGCCATGATATTCACCCTTTTGATGTTGAATGAAATGTAATGTCATCTTCATTTGTTAATTACATAAATCATTTAATTATTTCCTAGTGGTCTTATGTATATTCCTACAACATAGAATTAATGCATCGGATCCCATTGGAACTCTTTAGTTAAGCGCGCTTAGGCTAGAGTAGTACTGGAATGGGTGACCGCTCAAGAAGTCCTAGTGTTTTACATGTCTATGGAATTTTATAAACTTAGTCCAATTTACCCCACATGCATCATGGGAATTGTTCTCCTCTCACTCTCTCATATATAATTGAGGTGAAGGAGGCCCTTTAAACATGCAATGGAGTGTGATGTAAAGCTTGTTGCGAATGAAGTGTAGCCAACATCTCTTTCTTTTCAAAGATAAGCTACCCCATTCTGCTAATTTGTGTTCTATAGTGTTTTTCTCTCTTATTCATTAATAAAAGTTGTTTTTCAAAGATAAGTTACCCCATTCTGCTAATTTGTGTTCTATAGTGATTTTCTCTCTTATTCTCTAATAAAAGTTGGCTTTCACTATATTTCTGTGTTTCTTGCAATATCACTATGTATTTCCTTTTTGTATCTCCTATATTTATGTCTTCTTGTCATTCTCAAAATAAACTGGATCATTCATGGTCATGGTAATTATATGTTTTCATTGCAAATTCTAGACATGGTAATGATATACATTAAATATTTGTTCCCATCTCTTTGTAAATTCAATTATCATTGTGGTTATCATCATCTGAAAATTTATCATGGACCAGTCATTTCTCTCTTTCTTCATTATTAAATTTTTCATTTATTAGTAATTCCAATAACCAATAATCGATAGTTTTTACTTTTCCTTTCATATATCTCAGATTTATTTAAAAAAATATCCAGTATATGTGCATAACTTCAGTTTGAAATCAATGATTATGTTAGAGACATGGATGTATACATGTTATAGCAATATTTGCCTCACCTTATGCAATCTTTCACAGAGGGCCTTTTTCCATTTCCCTATGCAGACTTATCATCCCTTTTTGATGAATCTAGAGCTAAAAATACAAATTTTTCCACATGTACGCACCTTGCCTACTATACATCATGTGTATACGTAGGATGATCCACTACAAGCTACGTACATCGGGATTTGTGACAAAAAATTAAAATTCAATGTCGGGTTTCCATGTCACGAAAAGAGATCTCTAATTCTTGGCCTTCCATATAATGGAAACCTTATGAATCGACCCTTCAATTCCATTTGAAGGATATAAAGGAGCCAATTCCAAGCTATGGAAAGGAGGAGGAAGCATTCAACTTTGAGAGAAAAGTTACTCTAGAGAAATTACTACTTCATATTGAGTTTGCATCCCTTTGTCCTTTAAGTCTAAAGACAATGTTCATCCCCCAAGCTCTTCCCTTATTGTTGGAGAACCTCATTGTCTCCCTTCTATGAGATTGCCTTTGGTGGAGGATTGAAGTGGTGGAGGCCCAGCTGGAAGGAACTTAGTTTCTTGGTTCTGAACCGCGCCGACATAGAAGTCTGTAATGTTTTCACTTCTGCTGATCATTTATTAATAGAAATAATCCTTTTCGTCGAATTGATATTGTGAAAATATATGATTATTATCCATGGGCATATTTGTTATGTTTATTAATGGATTATACTATCTAATGTGATAACGTTTTATATTATCACTATATGCTTGCTCTTCTTGTTTGTTGAGAACTTGTTGCTGGTATAAAGCTTTGGGTCGAAGTGCTCAATGGTGGACATCATCAAACATTTGGACGAGGTAGGCCTCTTTATTATCTCTCTTACACATTGGTTTATATAGCATATGTTGGAATTGAGTTGATTTTTGCAGTCATACCTATCTGTTGTGGTTTACCCTAGCCATAAAGAATTTTTCACTTATAACAAAATTGGCAACCATACTGGGGATAGATCTTCTTTCTAAGGTTGGAGTACTTTTTCTCCTTTCATTTCTCTCTTTCCTTTTTGTTTCTTATCGTATCATTGCTTGACAGATTCTATTCACTCTGGTTCTGAGTTTTCAACCTTTCTCCCTTGTTTGACCTTGTTTTAAAGCATATACGCTCCTTTTTCCTTGACAGTCACGTACACACATTGGTTGTCTCACTGCCATCTGCGTATATACGCTTTGTTTTCCTGAATGATCAAGTAAGCCTTGTTTCCTTGTTTGTTTTCTTGTTCTAGTGTTTGTTGGGTGGGATTTGATTATTGTTGAGCCTTCTTAGGTCTCTATAGTGCCTGTTAAGCATCTATGGGATGACAAGAAGCCTATCTAAAGTTGAATTTTTGGGTGGAGTCTTTCTCATATTTTCATTTTGATTGTCCTTGTACTTTGGGTGAGGTTATTTGTTTCTTGGTATTCTACTTGAGTTATTTCATTTATGCATAATAGAATTTATATATCAGGTTTCTTATTAGTCCATGCATTTTCTTTTTAGTATATTGAAAATACAAAAAAACAGGCATTTTTCATTGCTTGGCATTTTTGTCTTGTGAATCTTTATCATTATCTTAGTGCATTTAATGAAAGATTGCATTTCTACTTCAGAATTGCAGAGTTGAAACTGAAAATTGCATTTTTTTTATAAGCATATCATTCATTGAAAAGTTAAAGTTAGGACTTTTTATTATATTCATATTTACTTTTTTTGCAGAGTCATAACATCATGATTTTCACTACCATATCATTTTGAGTAATCACGGCCAATAAAATTTACTCTTTAAATTAAAATTGATTAGTCACGATTTTATTTTCTAGGGTGCACAAACTAGTCTAGGATTTAGTGCCTTGGAATAAGTTTTTGTGATTAAACTTCTCCAAGGAAATTAAATCAACATATGTGTCTGATAAAGGGAGTTGAGAAGTCCATTGTATAATTGGTAAGATCAGGAGGCTCTACTCACACCAGATTTAATCACAAGGTCGCATGAAGTTGGTTGAAGGGATATCCCCCTGATACTCACCTAGTGTCAGAGATATTTCAGTGGATTTATTCATATCTAGGGATCTTGTTAGTACCCTTACCTCCGTGAGAGGTGGTGCTTTCAAGGTTTCAGACTTTGCTACCCTGCCCATATGGTGATCCGAACTTACGACTGCTCGCCTATGCATCGATTATACAATGGTTTATTAGTTTCTTGACTTAGGTATCTCATAGGTTACTTGCAGGGGTTATTCTGCAGGTACCCTGGGTCAGATAGGGGTCAGACAACACACAACCTTTATGGAGGATTACCTCTCTGGGGGGGTCTGACCGATTGGTTGTTAATCCCACAAGGGCCCCTATAATTGATTCTCTTACCTCCGATCTTTAGCAAGGAGTCTCAAGCCCCTCTTGGGTGAGACATAAATTCTTTAGGGAGGGAGGCCACTCAGCCACTTTAGCCCGTTTGCATGCATATTGGTCGTTTTACTTTTTGGTATGCTCTTTGACTACTAGTTGGCCTTAAGATATATTTTTTATTTTTAGAGTGTAATTCATCATGGAGTCATACGAGGGTCCCCGCTGGTCTTGTCGTTTGTTACAGTTACCACTGGATTTCGAGTCTTTGCCTTCTAAAAGGTGTAGATTTATTAGACGTGGTACACACACATCCACTTTTCAAACTTGTGATTCCACAAGGATGAGTATTGAATCTAATCTTCAGAACACTGGGAGCCCTTCGACTCCCATACTCACTATAGTTAATGGTAGCCCTTCGACTCCTGCGACCACCACAGTTGCAATGTCAGAGGCACCTATCATTACTATTTATCAACCTATATTTATTGCTCAATATCTTTCCTCGAACCCTTTTGGGTCTCTTGGCCACTCACTATGTTACAATGTTCAGTCCATCCCTATGGATTCTAGTCCATTTTCCTATGGTATGCCTAACATTACTTCGCAGTTTTCGAATGCCATCCCAGTTGTTGGCCCTAATGCTAGCATTGGACTTGGGGGAACTACACCTCCTTACACTCCATTTTTGTTTGGTGGTTTTCATATCCCTCAAACGAATCCTAATATAGGAGGTATCCCTACTTTTAACCCCGGGTCTAATCCTATTACTTATGGGTGGAACAACCAACCTGGCGGACAAGTTTTTTCCTATACCCCTACCTCCTCGGTGTCGATTCTAAACAATACATTTGGCATGATGAATCCACTTGTATCCTTCAGATTCCCACCCGGAGGAGGTTAGTCTCACGCTTTGGGCAACCCCCAACCCGGATCTAATCTGACTGGGGGTAATTTTTATAACCCCCAACCTGGATCCCATCCAGCTGGGGGCAATTTTTATAATCCTCAATATCACATTCCTGCTAGAATGATGCCCAACCCACCTTATATGAATCAACCTAGAGGAGGGCCTTATAATCCTGGACAGGGCTATGGTGCTTACCCGAATCCTATATGGGCTACAGTTCTGCACGCACAATCTTTCCCAGAGGTTAGGGCCACGCTTAAACTGTCAGACTTATCTAAGCTAATGAATGACCCTATGATTCATGATCCTGCATGGCCCCCCGTCCCCTCCAAAATTCCTTTAGACATCCCAAAGTTCGAGGGTAAGAATGGAGAGTATCCCAGTGATCACATCACTACCTTTCACCTTTGGTGCTCAGCAAATTCCCTTAATGACGATTCTATTAGATTAATATCGTTTCAATGCACTCTCATTGGAGTTGCTGTGAAATGGTATATTGAGCTACCTAGGGGGGCATATGGGACCTTTAATTAGTTGGTGATGGTGTTTCTTAACCACTTCCAGTTGCCCATTCGTTATGATGTTGGCCTCGAACCTTTGTCGACTTTACGCTAGGATACCGCCACTCATATCTCAGATCATATCCAGGAGTGGCGTAGAAGGAAGAGGTTGATTAATACTACTATACCCTCGACCTTTCTTTTAGAATGGTTTCTTAAGTCTTTTAACACTCCTATCTCGAAGGACGTTGCTACTTCCAGGGTCACCAATGAGGAAGAAGCTATCTTTAGAGCCCAACAATTAGATTGGATATATGCTTAGTCTGGGATTTTATACCACTATCTTCTAGACGCACCGCGGTCAACTTACGACCCTAGAAAAAATCCTGGACCTCATGCCGATGGTATTGTAGGTTCCACCAATGTAAGATCCAGAGACTCGATGACATGCCACTTGAAGAATTTGTCTCTAAACCATTCTGCTAGGGGGGTAGCTTCATCTGTGTCTTCTAACCCCACTCAGTCGATGGATGTACATTTCGTGAAATCGTCGGCAAATCCAAATGGTAACCTGAAACAAAGAGGGAATTAGAAGAAAGGTCTAAATAATCATAAGGGAGGGAAAAATGGTAATAAACCCAAGGACAATGATAATAATGGGAATCCAAATAATAATGTCAGAGAGGGCAAGAAAGAAAAGTGTAAGGTGAAGTTTCCATGTAAACTTTGTACTGATGACCACCTTACCCATTTGTGCCCCAAAATGGTGGAAGATGTGAGGCTATTAAATCTACCTCCCGTCGTGTTGAAGAATCCATTCCCACATAACCAACACTTCAAATGATAGAAATGTGGCTGGTGGGAGCCAAAACCTGTCGTTGCAAGATGGCAACCGTTTGTGTATCAATATGGTCGATGAAAAAATTGATATAGCCACTTGATCTTGAGATTATAGCTCTTCACAAGATAATCCTGGTCTAGAGGCTCCTCCTCCTCCTTTCGAGATGAACTTACAGATTGAGAAACCAGATCCACCACCTCATATTCCAAAAGGAGTACTCAAGCACTCTACCCACAATCCTAATGCTAGATCCACTAGAACTACTCTATTTTTGAGGACCTAGGCCAGACCCCTTGTGCGATGTCGGATTTGGAGGTACTCCAGACGTGTCCTTCATATATGAATTCCTTACTCTCTACTTTAGGAGCTCTAGAACCTAGTGGCTCAAAATTTATTAGGTTTGATGTCAAGAAAGTGAAGCCTCGCTTTCCTTACCATGTGGCTTTCCAAATCCATATGGAGTACTCAAAGTATAAAATCAAACATGCGGTTGTTGATGAGGGCACTGACACTTGAGTGATGTCCCTGGTCTGTTGGAAATATCCTGGTTCTTCGACTCTTTCCAAGTCATCGAACATGTTGACTTATTTTGACAATCATTCCTTCTTCCCTCACAGTATTCTCCCTACCTTTCCAGTCTAGTTAGGTGGGAATATGATAGAGGTGGAGGTAGAGGTAGTTGATGAGCCTCTTGATTATAAAATGTTACCAGGAAACAATTGGACCTATGCTATGGTCGTTGTCTTATCATTTGTCTTCCATACTCTTTGTTTTCCTCATGAAGGGAAGATCATGAGGATCGACTAGTTATCCTTTGCGGACTCTAGTCCTAATCCATGTGATCAACAATTCTTTGCTGAAAACTGAGAATTTCGGTGTTAGAATGTATTCTTCCCTCATGGGTACTTTCAACTGCACGACACCGAGTCACCCCGTTTACGCCATTTCCAGTAGGCATGTTTCGACAGGGAGGTCCATTCCTTTCCACACTTCTTATTTTAGTGATCTTTGGACCCCACCTTCCATGACTTCGTCTTGTGAGGGTCAGCGATATACTTGCATTAAATCACCAACCTATGTTAGTCATGTTGGAGATTGTTCAACAACCTCTGCCAGTCATGTTGAAGACTAGAATCCAACCACTGCAAGTCATTCTAGGGGAACAAATCTAGTCATTTCTAGTCACACCACACATTCATCACCAAACTATGCTAGTCATGTTGGGCATACATCACCAAACTCTACTATTTATGTTGGGGACTCATCACCAACCTCTGTCAGTCATGTTGGGAGCATGTTTCCAACCACTGCAAGCCATGTTGGGGGCATTCCTATGATTTAGAAGCCTAGACATGTAAGATGTAAGCCCAAGATCATTTGTAGGATTTGCAAAGGAGATTGCCTTACTTGTTTGTGCCCTGATACTACTATGGTACAAGAAGCATGGTCCTTTCCTGGTGGCCCTTCAGGTTCTGAGTAATCTTTGGCTTCCCAACCTTCTTCGGTTTATACAATAGTCATTCCGATGTAATCTTCGGTTGCCACCCCTCTTCCTTTAGGGGATGATGCATCCCTTGAACTTGTCATCTCACATCTTGTTCAACCAATGGTCGTGTCAATGAAATATTTGACCGAAAACACTCCTAGTTTTGGAGGTGATGCACCTCTTGACCTTGTTGTCTCACATCCTATTCAACCAATAGTTGAAGAAGTGGTTGTGTTCTGCAATATTTAACCGATCCCACTCTTTTCTTGGGGAGTGACAAGCCTAAGGAAGTAACATCGCTGATGAAATATTTGATCAATCCCACTCTTCTTTTAGAGGGTGATGCGTCCTTCAACCATGTCTTTAAAATTTCTAGTTCTGTACCTCCTTCACTAGGGATCATTCCACTCTCTTTGAGTATGCTCCCTCCAAGTCCTAGGGTGGTTTCATTTTATTGGAATGATCTTGTAGAACCTCGAATTACTTCTTCTACACCCTTTCAGATAAGGGGCATTCTTCGATATATTGTAGATAAGGTAACCTATGCAAGTATTTTATCCTCCTTGACTTGGAAAGGTTTGGGTTTTACCAAGCTTGTCTCAGCCCTTCATAAGTTGCTGACCTTTCATAGAATTCCTGCATGGGAGCCTTGGCCTCCCCCATTACATGCCGCTTAGGACAACATCCACAAGTATGATTTAATCTCTTTTCCGACTCATCTAAAAAATGAAAAGATTACTGAGTGAATTTGTCCCTTTCACACTCATTAATTAGACTTGAAAGGTCGTGAGTCTTAGTTAAGCTCTTTTCATACTCATCTTCAAAAAGTGAAAAGATTGCCGACTGATTTGTCCCTTTCACACTTGTTAATTTGGACTTGAAAGGTCGTGAGTCTTAGTTGGGCTCTTTTCTGACTTGTTTTAAAAAGAGAAAATATTGTCGAGTGAACTTGTCTCTTTCACACTCGTAAATTGGATTTGAGAAGACATCTATTTGGCACAATTTTATCCCTTTTTCACACCAAGTAGACTAAAAGACATAAAAAATGAATTTTTTGGCGTTAACTTGTGATTGCATCTCATGCMCTTGCTTGCAGTATTGAGCCTTTAGTCGTTTCTCTCTTTGCATTATAAACCATTTGCCTCAATAGTTTTTGCATCCTCAACCAAGCAGAGCCTTGTTTATATCATTCACAATTTGACACCTTATACCCAGGAGGGAACATCACCCCAAGTGTCTATCTCCTTCATGCATTTCATTGCATTGATCATAGGTATGTTCCACTGCTGGAACTAGTTTTTCTTACTTGCGACACTCGTTTCCTCCTATGTATCATAGCATTCATTTGTTATGAAAAAAAAAACAAATATGGGCGGGAAGGGAGAATTATCTTATATTGGCAGCAGTCGTGTCACCTTTGAACAAAGAACAAAGTTATTGAGTCCATTTGTCACCATAATTTTGGGTTTATCATGGCCTTAGGAAGATGATATCATTACAGAGTTTCTCTACCGACTGGTTACTCTTCCAGGTTGCATGAAGAATATCATTTATGCATCTTGCATCTCATGGTTTCACCATCAAGTCTATGTTGTCAGAGTCTACCATATATCTCATGCTCTTGTTCAAAGGAAGTTTGTCAACCTGTGTCGGCCACTCCTCAGAACTCTTAACTTTTCATGTTGGCCACACCCTTAGTTTGTCTCAGAGTCACATGATACTGTGGTCCTATAATGCACCTTGTCCCTACTTTCATCATTGGTAGGTAACCTTGAACCAAAAATTTGACATTTCATCATGGGTCATTGACTGGGTGGTTTTCCTTTTGTTTGACGACAATACATCTATTCACACTTTCGGATTCGTACAATGTCTTGGATGCCATTAGATTTATTGGTGGTTTTCTCTCCTTTGTCAATAGTTTTCATCATCGGATTCTATTCAGAGGGTCTTTTTTGTGCACCGCTTGCACTTGGCATATGTGAAAGAGGGTCCTTGGTTCATGAACATGTTCCTCATCCGATTTCCACCAAATCATGAAGCTCCTGATTTGTTCCTCATGCTGACTGATGAGAGATGCCTTAATTATCTCCTTTCAGCGGGTCTCTTTCCATCGATTTCAGCTCATTTATTCTGGATATGGGACCTAGAGTCTTATGAGTACCTTGAGGCTTGCAGTCATTAGTGGTAGACTCTCTCACCATTGACGGATGGGAATACATCAATGTCTCCTGATCAATGGATTCCTCAGGTGTTTGATATCGAATCCTTTATTCACACTAGTAGTAATGTAATTCGTGCCTTGATACCTACTTTCATTATTGGTAGGTTGTCTCGTGTTTGTTAACAATATATCTCAATGACCGGTAATCAAACGATGTCTCATTATGTTCGACATCAACTCCTTTATTCACATGATGTAGACTTGCACCTTTGGCAGATAGTGTAGAAGACTTGAAGACATCACTATGTGGCCACAACTTTCCTGAGTTGTTGCTTCCTTTTCATTCTACCAATACCTATATGACTTCAATGATCATGGAGGATAATATTGTACTCCATTGTATATAGATATCTTTAGATTGGTTTTGAGACTAGTTCTATTAGGCCTTGTTCATGACTATGACAACTTTTTGGCATGTAACCACATTTTCATTTGCCTATTCATGGCCACAGACACTTTTTGGTATATTGTTCACATGGATCTGTAGTGTATTCTATTGGTAGCCATGTATGTAAAGTCAGTACATAATGTAATGAGGAACTAGTATTTCTAGTTGGGTCCCTATCACTCCACTTCTGGGTTGTTTATAATTTATTTTGGCCATCGTAGATACTCCTTTGATCTCACACATTAGGGGGCATCTATTATAGCAAGATTTGACTCACCTTATGCAATCTTGCGCAGAGGGCATTTTTCCATTTCCCTATGTAGACTTATCATCCCTTTTTGATGAATCTAGAGCTAAAAATACAAATTTTTTCACAAGTATGCACATTGCCTACTATACAACATGCGCATACCCAGGCTAATCCACTACAGCCCATGTACATCGGGATTTGTGCCAAAACATGAAAATTAAATGTCGGGTTTCCATGTCATGACAGGATATCTCTGATCCTTGGTCGTCTATATACTAAAAAATGTTCTGACTTGGCCCTTCAGTTCCATTTGAAGGCTATAAATGAGCCGATTCTGAGCTATGGAAAGGAGGAGAAAACATTCAACTTTGAGAGCAAAGTTACTCTAGAGAAATTACTACTTCATATTGAGTCTGCATCCCTTTGTCCTTTAAGTTTGAACACAGTGTTCAACCCCCAATATATTCCCTTATTTTTAGAGAACCTCATTGTCTCCCTTCTATGAGCTTGCCTTTGGTGGAGGATTGAAGTGGTGGAGGCCCAATAGGAAGGAACTTAGTTTCTTGATTCTGAACCGTGCCGACACGGAAGTTTGTAATGTTTTCACTTATGCTAATCATTTATTAATAGAAATACTCTTTTCCCGTCCAATTGATATCGTGCAAATATATGATTATTATCCATGGGCATATTTGTTATGTTTATTAATGGATTATGATATCTAATGTGATAACCTTTTATATTATCACTATATGATTGCTCTGCTTGTTTGTTGAGAACTTGTTGTAGGTATAAAGCTTTGGGTTGAAGTGTTCAACGGTGGACATCATCAAACATTTGGATGAGGTAGGCCTCTTTCTTATCTCTCTTGCACATTGGTTTATATAACATATGTTGGAATTCAGTTGATTTATGCAGTCATATCGGTCTATTGTGGTTTACCCTATCCATAGAGAGTTTTTCCCTTGTAACAATACACACACACACACACACACATTATATGAAAAAAATACCAATTACTAAAATCAAAGAGAGTAGAAACAAATTAATAATTACAAAATTTACACAAAATAGACTAAGTCACAATGACTATTAATAAAATAGAATACAACTAAAGTTAAATTAATATTGTATAAGGCCAAAATAATGACAAAGGAGGAAAATACCATCCTATTTTAGAATAGAAGTAAATAACTATATGGTCGTTATTCATATGGTAATGAATAAAGTTACATTATCAAATTTATTGAGTCGTTATCTAATTCTATCAAAGAGTTAAACAAATTAACAACAATATGATACGTGGATGATTACTTGAGCTCATATTTTGATTTAAGAATAGAATCTCTTCACCGTATAGTAATATGTTAACCTTTGTAACTATTAAGTTTATTAATTATGTGTGATGATCTTCGCTTTGGTGGAATAAGAAAAACATGCATGCTCATGATTTTTTAAGTTGTTGGAACTTAAAATTCATTTTTATTTGACACATCTCATTTCAATTTTATTCACAATTTATTTTATAGAATAAATAATAATTGGTTGACAATTTATTTCATAGAATTTTGTTGTCATATATTATAACAAGGGCCTACCATTATTTGTTGATTTTAGTATAATATTTGTTGCTATTATGAATATATTTTAAGTAATTTTGATAAGTAATGCCCCACCACTTCACCTGCAACACGCGTTTTAGGAACATAGGATAATGCACTTTTGGTATTGGTATAATCATCTTTAAGATGATGGAATGCAATGTTGTAATTCAAAATTATGCATAAATTCAAATCTATTCACCAATAACTTTTAGGTAGGGACATCGCCACTGCAGTGACACTTCTTATAATTAAGTACTATTTGAATTTGGATA
Organism: Picea engelmannii; assembly: GCA_009831015.1. Lineage (NCBI taxonomy): Eukaryota > Viridiplantae > Streptophyta > Pinopsida > Pinales > Pinaceae > Picea > Picea engelmannii. The sequence goes on from ML776821.1 coordinate 1,025,878, forward strand.
TGAATTTTTAAATATTTTTATTTTGAATGGAATAAAAATCAAGTTTAAATTTTTACGATTAAAAACATTTAAATACTAACATTAAATCATAAATGTTTACACTTATTAATGATTATGTTTAATGATATATATTAAACATTATGAGATGGATTCAAGTTATTTATGAAAGTCTATTAAAATAAAATGCATTTACTTTATTTTTTGAATTATCTAAACCACGTGGACTAAATTGTTGCTATCCCTTATCTCATAATTTAACAATTTCTAAAAAAAAAATAGAAATGCCACTCTTTTAATATAAAATACACAACATAGAGAGATGGAGAGACACTTGTGAGTCTAATTGCTTATGCACGCCTCTTGGGATTTGTTCATTTATATATAAATCATACATATGTTTCAGGAGAATGAAACGAAAAATGTTTTTGTAACTTTTGTGGGCGGCCAAAAGGTTTCATTTATATCAACATTATTTCCCTAACACTCCCTCTTAATGGATAAATGGATTCTCTACAACTCCTGATTGACTTCTACATATTTCATTTCTTTTCCTTTCCAAGAGCCTTGGTAAAAACATCATCCATATTATCATATAAACAGGCTTTCAAATGATATATAGAATGGAAAATCACAATTGGTTTTTGGTGGAAATTGGTTTTCCCTTTCCAGACACATTCCTTGGTGTTGGATTTCTATTTTCCTTAACACCTTTTGATTTTGGATTTTAGTTTGGGTTTTGAATCTCATTCACAACATTTGGTTTTGGCTTTCCATTCATACTCTTTGATGTTGTATTTGAATGCATATCCATATGTTTTATAGTATCAACTAACTCACTCCTACTCTCATTTTCCATGGTCGCATGTTGAGTCCGTATATCAGAGAATTGACTATTATTTTCTGTTACAACATGTAAATTTTGGTTTTGTAAAATTTCTATTTGTTGTTCCTCCTTGGAAGCAAATTGCTTCCTCGTTAATGGAAACTGTCCTTTAAGTGCATTATTCCTAGAGATCCGTAACATTGATTCTTGATTAAAATCCTCCTTCTCTCCTCATATTAGTTGTGAACCCTTTAATAATGTATTTTTTAATCTTTTTATCTTATTCAGTTGCACCATTTCTTCACCATGTGCTATCATTGTTGCGGCCAACTCTGCATGCATCTCCAATGACTGACCCTCTAGCTCCAACACTTTCCAATAATTCTACAAATAGTTCATTGATATTTATATAGAAATCTCAATGGTCACATCGATTCTTAGAGAAGGAAAACTTTTTTCATCCCTGAGAGAATCAATGTCTCCTTTCAATGAATCGATTGTCCTTCCTAGTTCTTCTTTTTCTTTGGTCAATTCATAGCATCTCTCCACGAGAACCATTCCACGAAGTGATTCACATTGCCTCTTCTACTATTCCATTTCTTTCACATTTATCTCCAACAACTCTCTCATCATTTTACTTGACTCTTCAAACTGTTTCTTAATTCTATCATTTTCAACAATAAATTATTTATCTCTTAGATTAATTGTTTCATGAAAACTATCTGTATCATCGACTAGTTTAACATTATTTCCCTTCAATGGGTCCATAAAAATCGATGCTTCAATGGTTGGAGCAAGTTCAGACTCCATGTAGTCTTTAGTTGGTGTTGATTCAAAACAATTGTGTGATTCCTCTTCACTTACTGTCAAATCATCCCATAAGATATGTGAAATTTCAAGAGGTGAATCAACATCAAGAAGACATTAATCCCCCTTCCATTTTTGTTAAATAGAATGTAACCTCAATAGTCTGACTGTACACTGCTAGCTGTCCTGGCCAACTGTACTTTCTATTCTTGATTTGCTTGAGCCTATTTAGCTCAGCTATTTCCCTTTGCATACGATCATATTCATTAACTCTTCTCATTGTAATCTTCTTCATATATTCTAATATACTGTTTTCTATTCTATTCTTTCTCTTTGCATTTCTTGCTTCACAATTTATCATGGTATCAGAGCTATAGTAGTAAGCCTCTTCACACAGGCTGGAGAGAAACACGATCCTCAAATAGCACAGATCTTACACAGACCTTGAGAGAAATTTGACACAGACTTTTCACAAGGCTTGGAGAACTATCTGTCATACTCTTGAAAGATCCTCGCAGGAAACTTCCACGAGGAAGTTGTCCACTTATACGCTCAAAATATTAGCGTAAGAAGCTCACGCGAGGTTGCAGAGCACAATACGCTTGAAAGTTTCAAGGAGAAGAAACACGAGAAGGAAGAAGAGATCGAGAAGAAAGAAACAGTAAAGATTCTTGTTCATTTTTCAAAGAATCATCAAAGATTCACGAAGAAGAGCTGCAGGATGCAGGAACATTTGAAGAACTTGAATAATTCGTTCAAATTCGTTAAAGATTCCTACAGAAGGCAGAATCGTTTAGAGATTTATGGGAAATCGCTCAAATCTGTCAAAGATTGCAGCAGAGAACAAAGAACTCATGAAATTATTTCAAATCTTTGAAAGATTCACAAAAAAAATTCTTCCGCAAGAGAAAATTTCATTAAATGCAGCAAAGATCGCGTCTAACGCGCAAAGAACAACCATTGAGGCCGTAAGATTCATCTTTTGAACAGATCTAGAGCAGGAAACTAGTTCATAAGGGATGAAGAGAGCGTGGAAAAGATGAAAGAATTCCAATCGTCAGATCTTGTGCAAAGGATCGACAGTCGTTGGATCAGTGAGAAGGTGCATGAGGTTTAGTCTTCTGGAGTGCAAAGGAGAAATTTCATCTTGTGAAGTCATGAAATCCTGACATCATCTGGACCGTCCATCGAGAGACACGTGGCGAGATCTCAGCATTTCGCTGAATCGCAATGTGTAAAGGTCAGAAGACTACTGTGAGAATTCACGAATCGTGAAATCACGAGTCATTTTGGACCGTTGGATCACAAAAGATCATGAGCCGTTGTTTTTTTTTCCCATTGCAAAATCGGGGATCGGGAGTTGGATGAGCGAAGGACTTCTCTCCAAAACCCCGATACACGAAATCGCGACATCACATATCGCGAAATCCCGAGAGGAATGTGAGTTGTACATCTCAAAGGACAGGTGGCAACAAATCCAAGTCATCACTCCATCGACACTTCGGAGTTCGGGATATTGGAGGTCTTGTTGACGAAAGACACTCCACGACGAAAGTCGCGAAATCGCGATTTAAGACTCATTGAAGGAAATATTCTCTGTTAAGACTGCATTGAGGCTATGCGACCTCTGCAAGGGTTTTCTCTGCATGCGAAACTCATCCTAAGAACAAGTTTCACTACTCAACTTCACAAATAGAAGGAACCGTGTGACTCCTCCTTTGTTCTTCAACTATCTGCAACATCGAACTTCTATACCATTGCATAAACTCTTCTTGCTATGAAATTGGTTGGCTCCACAAACCAACAAACATTGACCTCTTCTTGATCTGCAATTGGTCAAATCCACAAACCAGCAAACCCTAGCTTCTTCAATCTCTACAATCACAGAGTGTCTATGTTGCAGGTATCAAGAAGAACCCTCCTTGACTCTTCTTTCCTTGTGCGTGAACATTCGACTCCACTTCCCTTATGTGTGAACAAATGAAACCCTTAACTCCTATATGGTTTCTCTCGAGGAACACACATAGAAACAATGAGATCCAATGACCCATGAATCCATTCATTCTTTGCAAGTGAGCAGATAACAGTTATCTCAGCAACTTGGCTCATGACCTTCACTTCTCAACTTAGTAGCAACCCCAAAAATTTCGAACAATTTGAGCCTCCTTGACATCCACACAACTTTCTTCTCATGATTTTACCACCCTTTGAACTTGGCATGCTTCCTTCTCTTCATTGATAACAGACTCTTCTACGTGTGAATAACCAATGACCGACTCTTCCTTCCTTTTAATTGGGCTCTAGAATCACCCACACAACCAACGGAACTTAACTCGAATGGAAGATAGGGTTTATACTATGTGACATATTTCCTTTGCTTGCAAGCTTCAACAACCGAACCTCTCTCTCTATCTGCACACATGCTTAAGTGGATCAACCTGAGCTTTGATACCATAATACAAATAACATAACATAGAGAGAGGAAGAGACACTTGTGAATCTAATTTCTCATGCACCCACTTCACCTCTCGGGATTTGTTCATTCACAGATAAAACATACATATGTTTCAGGAGAATGAAATCTCAAACATTTTTGTAACTTCCATGGGAAGTCAAATGGTTTCATTTATTTTGAAATTATTTTCCTAACATATTTTTGGGATGTCAAGAGGATTGAATTTGGATATTTCAATTCCTTTCAAAAAGCATTTTTAACTTTCACGTTAGATGAAGGGAGAAATATTTTTCAAAGTATAAAATGAATAAAACACACACACACACCTAGACAAACTCTCATGAGCTCCCTAAAACATCGTGGGTAGAAAGAATTTGTCTAATATCCTTAGTACACCCACATTAAATCACAATTTCAAAACATTTGTTACAATTCCAACCTTCAAATAACATTTTAAATCAAACCAAGTAATTCATTACCTTTATTAAGATTCAATGTCCTTAGTATAACCACATTAAATCACAATTTCAAAACATTTATTACAATACTAACCTTCAAATAAAATTTTAAAGAAAACCAAGTAATGAATTACCTTTCTTAAGGTTCAATAAACCAAATTTGGTGACCATCATATATATATATATATATATATATATATATATATATATATATATATATAGAGAGAGAGAGAGAGAGAGAGAGAGAGAGAGA
>ML776821.1:1039328-1077729 GCA_009831015.1 Picea engelmannii
ATAAAAGTTGGCTTTCACTATATTTCTGTGTTTCTTGCAATATCACTATGTATTTCCTTTTTGTATCTCCTATATTTATGTCTTCTTGTCATTCTCAAAATAAACTGGATCATTCATGGTCATGGTAATTATATGTTTTCATTGCAAATTCTAGACATGGTAATGATATACATTAAATATTTGTTCCCATCTCTTTGTAAATTCAATTATCATTGTGGTTATCATCATCTGAAAATTTATCATGGACCAGTCATTTCTCTCTTTCTTCATTATTAAATTTTTCATTTATTAGTAATTCCAATAACCAATAATCGATAGTTTTTACTTTTCCTTTCATATATCTCAGATTTATTTAAAAAAATATCCAGTATATGTGCATAACTTCAGTTTGAAATCAATGATTATGTTAGAGACATGGATGTATACATGTTATAGCAATATTTGCCTCACCTTATGCAATCTTTCACAGAGGGCCTTTTTCCATTTCCCTATGCAGACTTATCATCCCTTTTTGATGAATCTAGAGCTAAAAATACAAATTTTTCCACATGTACGCACCTTGCCTACTATACATCATGTGTATACGTAGGATGATCCACTACAAGCTACGTACATCGGGATTTGTGACAAAAAATTAAAATTCAATGTCGGGTTTCCATGTCACGAAAAGAGATCTCTAATTCTTGGCCTTCCATATAATGGAAACCTTATGAATCGACCCTTCAATTCCATTTGAAGGATATAAAGGAGCCAATTCCAAGCTATGGAAAGGAGGAGGAAGCATTCAACTTTGAGAGAAAAGTTACTCTAGAGAAATTACTACTTCATATTGAGTTTGCATCCCTTTGTCCTTTAAGTCTAAAGACAATGTTCATCCCCCAAGCTCTTCCCTTATTGTTGGAGAACCTCATTGTCTCCCTTCTATGAGATTGCCTTTGGTGGAGGATTGAAGTGGTGGAGGCCCAGCTGGAAGGAACTTAGTTTCTTGGTTCTGAACCGCGCCGACATAGAAGTCTGTAATGTTTTCACTTCTGCTGATCATTTATTAATAGAAATAATCCTTTTCGTCGAATTGATATTGTGAAAATATATGATTATTATCCATGGGCATATTTGTTATGTTTATTAATGGATTATACTATCTAATGTGATAACGTTTTATATTATCACTATATGCTTGCTCTTCTTGTTTGTTGAGAACTTGTTGCTGGTATAAAGCTTTGGGTCGAAGTGCTCAATGGTGGACATCATCAAACATTTGGACGAGGTAGGCCTCTTTATTATCTCTCTTACACATTGGTTTATATAGCATATGTTGGAATTGAGTTGATTTTTGCAGTCATACCTATCTGTTGTGGTTTACCCTAGCCATAAAGAATTTTTCACTTATAACAAAATTGGCAACCATACTGGGGATAGATCTTCTTTCTAAGGTTGGAGTACTTTTTCTCCTTTCATTTCTCTCTTTCCTTTTTGTTTCTTATCGTATCATTGCTTGACAGATTCTATTCACTCTGGTTCTGAGTTTTCAACCTTTCTCCCTTGTTTGACCTTGTTTTAAAGCATATACGCTCCTTTTTCCTTGACAGTCACGTACACACATTGGTTGTCTCACTGCCATCTGCGTATATACGCTTTGTTTTCCTGAATGATCAAGTAAGCCTTGTTTCCTTGTTTGTTTTCTTGTTCTAGTGTTTGTTGGGTGGGATTTGATTATTGTTGAGCCTTCTTAGGTCTCTATAGTGCCTGTTAAGCATCTATGGGATGACAAGAAGCCTATCTAAAGTTGAATTTTTGGGTGGAGTCTTTCTCATATTTTCATTTTGATTGTCCTTGTACTTTGGGTGAGGTTATTTGTTTCTTGGTATTCTACTTGAGTTATTTCATTTATGCATAATAGAATTTATATATCAGGTTTCTTATTAGTCCATGCATTTTCTTTTTAGTATATTGAAAATACAAAAAAACAGGCATTTTTCATTGCTTGGCATTTTTGTCTTGTGAATCTTTATCATTATCTTAGTGCATTTAATGAAAGATTGCATTTCTACTTCAGAATTGCAGAGTTGAAACTGAAAATTGCATTTTTTTTATAAGCATATCATTCATTGAAAAGTTAAAGTTAGGACTTTTTATTATATTCATATTTACTTTTTTTGCAGAGTCATAACATCATGATTTTCACTACCATATCATTTTGAGTAATCACGGCCAATAAAATTTACTCTTTAAATTAAAATTGATTAGTCACGATTTTATTTTCTAGGGTGCACAAACTAGTCTAGGATTTAGTGCCTTGGAATAAGTTTTTGTGATTAAACTTCTCCAAGGAAATTAAATCAACATATGTGTCTGATAAAGGGAGTTGAGAAGTCCATTGTATAATTGGTAAGATCAGGAGGCTCTACTCACACCAGATTTAATCACAAGGTCGCATGAAGTTGGTTGAAGGGATATCCCCCTGATACTCACCTAGTGTCAGAGATATTTCAGTGGATTTATTCATATCTAGGGATCTTGTTAGTACCCTTACCTCCGTGAGAGGTGGTGCTTTCAAGGTTTCAGACTTTGCTACCCTGCCCATATGGTGATCCGAACTTACGACTGCTCGCCTATGCATCGATTATACAATGGTTTATTAGTTTCTTGACTTAGGTATCTCATAGGTTACTTGCAGGGGTTATTCTGCAGGTACCCTGGGTCAGATAGGGGTCAGACAACACACAACCTTTATGGAGGATTACCTCTCTGGGGGGGTCTGACCGATTGGTTGTTAATCCCACAAGGGCCCCTATAATTGATTCTCTTACCTCCGATCTTTAGCAAGGAGTCTCAAGCCCCTCTTGGGTGAGACATAAATTCTTTAGGGAGGGAGGCCACTCAGCCACTTTAGCCCGTTTGCATGCATATTGGTCGTTTTACTTTTTGGTATGCTCTTTGACTACTAGTTGGCCTTAAGATATATTTTTTATTTTTAGAGTGTAATTCATCATGGAGTCATACGAGGGTCCCCGCTGGTCTTGTCGTTTGTTACAGTTACCACTGGATTTCGAGTCTTTGCCTTCTAAAAGGTGTAGATTTATTAGACGTGGTACACACACATCCACTTTTCAAACTTGTGATTCCACAAGGATGAGTATTGAATCTAATCTTCAGAACACTGGGAGCCCTTCGACTCCCATACTCACTATAGTTAATGGTAGCCCTTCGACTCCTGCGACCACCACAGTTGCAATGTCAGAGGCACCTATCATTACTATTTATCAACCTATATTTATTGCTCAATATCTTTCCTCGAACCCTTTTGGGTCTCTTGGCCACTCACTATGTTACAATGTTCAGTCCATCCCTATGGATTCTAGTCCATTTTCCTATGGTATGCCTAACATTACTTCGCAGTTTTCGAATGCCATCCCAGTTGTTGGCCCTAATGCTAGCATTGGACTTGGGGGAACTACACCTCCTTACACTCCATTTTTGTTTGGTGGTTTTCATATCCCTCAAACGAATCCTAATATAGGAGGTATCCCTACTTTTAACCCCGGGTCTAATCCTATTACTTATGGGTGGAACAACCAACCTGGCGGACAAGTTTTTTCCTATACCCCTACCTCCTCGGTGTCGATTCTAAACAATACATTTGGCATGATGAATCCACTTGTATCCTTCAGATTCCCACCCGGAGGAGGTTAGTCTCACGCTTTGGGCAACCCCCAACCCGGATCTAATCTGACTGGGGGTAATTTTTATAACCCCCAACCTGGATCCCATCCAGCTGGGGGCAATTTTTATAATCCTCAATATCACATTCCTGCTAGAATGATGCCCAACCCACCTTATATGAATCAACCTAGAGGAGGGCCTTATAATCCTGGACAGGGCTATGGTGCTTACCCGAATCCTATATGGGCTACAGTTCTGCACGCACAATCTTTCCCAGAGGTTAGGGCCACGCTTAAACTGTCAGACTTATCTAAGCTAATGAATGACCCTATGATTCATGATCCTGCATGGCCCCCCGTCCCCTCCAAAATTCCTTTAGACATCCCAAAGTTCGAGGGTAAGAATGGAGAGTATCCCAGTGATCACATCACTACCTTTCACCTTTGGTGCTCAGCAAATTCCCTTAATGACGATTCTATTAGATTAATATCGTTTCAATGCACTCTCATTGGAGTTGCTGTGAAATGGTATATTGAGCTACCTAGGGGGGCATATGGGACCTTTAATTAGTTGGTGATGGTGTTTCTTAACCACTTCCAGTTGCCCATTCGTTATGATGTTGGCCTCGAACCTTTGTCGACTTTACGCTAGGATACCGCCACTCATATCTCAGATCATATCCAGGAGTGGCGTAGAAGGAAGAGGTTGATTAATACTACTATACCCTCGACCTTTCTTTTAGAATGGTTTCTTAAGTCTTTTAACACTCCTATCTCGAAGGACGTTGCTACTTCCAGGGTCACCAATGAGGAAGAAGCTATCTTTAGAGCCCAACAATTAGATTGGATATATGCTTAGTCTGGGATTTTATACCACTATCTTCTAGACGCACCGCGGTCAACTTACGACCCTAGAAAAAATCCTGGACCTCATGCCGATGGTATTGTAGGTTCCACCAATGTAAGATCCAGAGACTCGATGACATGCCACTTGAAGAATTTGTCTCTAAACCATTCTGCTAGGGGGGTAGCTTCATCTGTGTCTTCTAACCCCACTCAGTCGATGGATGTACATTTCGTGAAATCGTCGGCAAATCCAAATGGTAACCTGAAACAAAGAGGGAATTAGAAGAAAGGTCTAAATAATCATAAGGGAGGGAAAAATGGTAATAAACCCAAGGACAATGATAATAATGGGAATCCAAATAATAATGTCAGAGAGGGCAAGAAAGAAAAGTGTAAGGTGAAGTTTCCATGTAAACTTTGTACTGATGACCACCTTACCCATTTGTGCCCCAAAATGGTGGAAGATGTGAGGCTATTAAATCTACCTCCCGTCGTGTTGAAGAATCCATTCCCACATAACCAACACTTCAAATGATAGAAATGTGGCTGGTGGGAGCCAAAACCTGTCGTTGCAAGATGGCAACCGTTTGTGTATCAATATGGTCGATGAAAAAATTGATATAGCCACTTGATCTTGAGATTATAGCTCTTCACAAGATAATCCTGGTCTAGAGGCTCCTCCTCCTCCTTTCGAGATGAACTTACAGATTGAGAAACCAGATCCACCACCTCATATTCCAAAAGGAGTACTCAAGCACTCTACCCACAATCCTAATGCTAGATCCACTAGAACTACTCTATTTTTGAGGACCTAGGCCAGACCCCTTGTGCGATGTCGGATTTGGAGGTACTCCAGACGTGTCCTTCATATATGAATTCCTTACTCTCTACTTTAGGAGCTCTAGAACCTAGTGGCTCAAAATTTATTAGGTTTGATGTCAAGAAAGTGAAGCCTCGCTTTCCTTACCATGTGGCTTTCCAAATCCATATGGAGTACTCAAAGTATAAAATCAAACATGCGGTTGTTGATGAGGGCACTGACACTTGAGTGATGTCCCTGGTCTGTTGGAAATATCCTGGTTCTTCGACTCTTTCCAAGTCATCGAACATGTTGACTTATTTTGACAATCATTCCTTCTTCCCTCACAGTATTCTCCCTACCTTTCCAGTCTAGTTAGGTGGGAATATGATAGAGGTGGAGGTAGAGGTAGTTGATGAGCCTCTTGATTATAAAATGTTACCAGGAAACAATTGGACCTATGCTATGGTCGTTGTCTTATCATTTGTCTTCCATACTCTTTGTTTTCCTCATGAAGGGAAGATCATGAGGATCGACTAGTTATCCTTTGCGGACTCTAGTCCTAATCCATGTGATCAACAATTCTTTGCTGAAAACTGAGAATTTCGGTGTTAGAATGTATTCTTCCCTCATGGGTACTTTCAACTGCACGACACCGAGTCACCCCGTTTACGCCATTTCCAGTAGGCATGTTTCGACAGGGAGGTCCATTCCTTTCCACACTTCTTATTTTAGTGATCTTTGGACCCCACCTTCCATGACTTCGTCTTGTGAGGGTCAGCGATATACTTGCATTAAATCACCAACCTATGTTAGTCATGTTGGAGATTGTTCAACAACCTCTGCCAGTCATGTTGAAGACTAGAATCCAACCACTGCAAGTCATTCTAGGGGAACAAATCTAGTCATTTCTAGTCACACCACACATTCATCACCAAACTATGCTAGTCATGTTGGGCATACATCACCAAACTCTACTATTTATGTTGGGGACTCATCACCAACCTCTGTCAGTCATGTTGGGAGCATGTTTCCAACCACTGCAAGCCATGTTGGGGGCATTCCTATGATTTAGAAGCCTAGACATGTAAGATGTAAGCCCAAGATCATTTGTAGGATTTGCAAAGGAGATTGCCTTACTTGTTTGTGCCCTGATACTACTATGGTACAAGAAGCATGGTCCTTTCCTGGTGGCCCTTCAGGTTCTGAGTAATCTTTGGCTTCCCAACCTTCTTCGGTTTATACAATAGTCATTCCGATGTAATCTTCGGTTGCCACCCCTCTTCCTTTAGGGGATGATGCATCCCTTGAACTTGTCATCTCACATCTTGTTCAACCAATGGTCGTGTCAATGAAATATTTGACCGAAAACACTCCTAGTTTTGGAGGTGATGCACCTCTTGACCTTGTTGTCTCACATCCTATTCAACCAATAGTTGAAGAAGTGGTTGTGTTCTGCAATATTTAACCGATCCCACTCTTTTCTTGGGGAGTGACAAGCCTAAGGAAGTAACATCGCTGATGAAATATTTGATCAATCCCACTCTTCTTTTAGAGGGTGATGCGTCCTTCAACCATGTCTTTAAAATTTCTAGTTCTGTACCTCCTTCACTAGGGATCATTCCACTCTCTTTGAGTATGCTCCCTCCAAGTCCTAGGGTGGTTTCATTTTATTGGAATGATCTTGTAGAACCTCGAATTACTTCTTCTACACCCTTTCAGATAAGGGGCATTCTTCGATATATTGTAGATAAGGTAACCTATGCAAGTATTTTATCCTCCTTGACTTGGAAAGGTTTGGGTTTTACCAAGCTTGTCTCAGCCCTTCATAAGTTGCTGACCTTTCATAGAATTCCTGCATGGGAGCCTTGGCCTCCCCCATTACATGCCGCTTAGGACAACATCCACAAGTATGATTTAATCTCTTTTCCGACTCATCTAAAAAATGAAAAGATTACTGAGTGAATTTGTCCCTTTCACACTCATTAATTAGACTTGAAAGGTCGTGAGTCTCAGTTAAGCTCTTTTCATACTCATCTTCAAAAAGTGAAAAGATTGCCGACTGATTTGTCCCTTTCACACTTGTTAATTTGGACTTGAAAGGTCGTGAGTCTTAGTTGGGCTCTTTTCTGACTTGTTTTAAAAAGAGAAAATATTGTCGAGTGAACTTGTCTCTTTCACACTCGTAAATTGGATTTGAGAAGACATCTATTTGGCACAATTTTATCCCTTTTTCACACCAAGTAGACTAAAAGACATAAAAAATGAATTTTTTGGCGTTAACTTGTGATTGCATCTCATGCACTTGCTTGCAGTATTGAGCCTTTAGTCGTTTCTCTCTTTGCATTATAAACCATTTGCCTCAATAGTTTTTGCATCCTCAACCAAGCAGAGCCTTGTTTATATCATTCACAATTTGACACCTTATACCCAGGAGGGAACATCACCCCAAGTGTCTATCTCCTTCATGCATTTCATTGCATTGATCATAGGTATGTTCCACTGCTGGAACTAGTTTTTCTTACTTGCGACACTCGTTTCCTCCTATGTATCATAGCATTCATTTGTTATGAAAAAAAAAACAAATATGGGCGGGAAGGGAGAATTATCTTATATTGGCAGCAGTCGTGTCACCTTTGAACAAAGAACAAAGTTATTGAGTCCATTTGTCACCATAATTTTGGGTTTATCATGGCCTTAGGAAGATGATATCATTACAGAGTTTCTCTACCGACTGGTTACTCTTCCAGGTTGCATGAAGAATATCATTTATGCATCTTGCATCTCATGGTTTCACCATCAAGTCTATGTTGTCAGAGTCTACCATATATCTCATGCTCTTGTTCAAAGGAAGTTTGTCAACCTGTGTCGGCCACTCCTCAGAACTCTTAACTTTTCATGTTGGCCACACCCTTAGTTTGTCTCAGAGTCACATGATACTGTGGTCCTATAATGCACCTTGTCCCTACTTTCATCATTGGTAGGTAACCTTGAACCAAAAATTTGACATTTCATCATGGGTCATTGACTGGGTGGTTTTCCTTTTGTTTGACGACAATACATCTATTCACACTTTCGGATTCGTACAATGTCTTGGATGCCATTAGATTTATTGGTGGTTTTCTCTCCTTTGTCAATAGTTTTCATCATCGGATTCTATTCAGAGGGTCTTTTTTGTGCACCGCTTGCACTTGGCATATGTGAAAGAGGGTCCTTGGTTCATGAACATGTTCCTCATCCGATTTCCACCAAATCATGAAGCTCCTGATTTGTTCCTCATGCTGACTGATGAGAGATGCCTTAATTATCTCCTTTCAGCGGGTCTCTTTCCATCGATTTCAGCTCATTTATTCTGGATATGGGACCTAGAGTCTTATGAGTACCTTGAGGCTTGCAGTCATTAGTGGTAGACTCTCTCACCATTGACGGATGGGAATACATCAATGTCTCCTGATCAATGGATTCCTCAGGTGTTTGATATCGAATCCTTTATTCACACTAGTAGTAATGTAATTCGTGCCTTGATACCTACTTTCATTATTGGTAGGTTGTCTCGTGTTTGTTAACAATATATCTCAATGACCGGTAATCAAACGATGTCTCATTATGTTCGACATCAACTCCTTTATTCACATGATGTAGACTTGCACCTTTGGCAGATAGTGTAGAAGACTTGAAGACATCACTATGTGGCCACAACTTTCCTGAGTTGTTGCTTCCTTTTCATTCTACCAATACCTATATGACTTCAATGATCATGGAGGATAATATTGTACTCCATTGTATATAGATATCTTTAGATTGGTTTTGAGACTAGTTCTATTAGGCCTTGTTCATGACTATGACAACTTTTTGGCATGTAACCACATTTTCATTTGCCTATTCATGGCCACAGACACTTTTTGGTATATTGTTCACATGGATCTGTAGTGTATTCTATTGGTAGCCATGTATGTAAAGTCAGTACATAATGTAATGAGGAACTAGTATTTCTAGTTGGGTCCCTATCACTCCACTTCTGGGTTGTTTATAATTTATTTTGGCCATCGTAGATACTCCTTTGATCTCACACATTAGGGGGCATCTATTATAGCAAGATTTGACTCACCTTATGCAATCTTGCGCAGAGGGCATTTTTCCATTTCCCTATGTAGACTTATCATCCCTTTTTGATGAATCTAGAGCTAAAAATACAAATTTTTTCACAAGTATGCACATTGCCTACTATACAACATGCGCATACCCAGGCTAATCCACTACAGCCCATGTACATCGGGATTTGTGCCAAAACATGAAAATTAAATGTCGGGTTTCCATGTCATGACAGGATATCTCTGATCCTTGGTCGTCTATATACTAAAAAATGTTCTGACTTGGCCCTTCAGTTCCATTTGAAGGCTATAAATGAGCCGATTCTGAGCTATGGAAAGGAGGAGAAAACATTCAACTTTGAGAGCAAAGTTACTCTAGAGAAATTACTACTTCATATTGAGTCTGCATCCCTTTGTCCTTTAAGTTTGAACACAGTGTTCAACCCCCAATATATTCCCTTATTTTTAGAGAACCTCATTGTCTCCCTTCTATGAGCTTGCCTTTGGTGGAGGATTGAAGTGGTGGAGGCCCAATAGGAAGGAACTTAGTTTCTTGATTCTGAACCGTGCCGACACGGAAGTTTGTAATGTTTTCACTTATGCTAATCATTTATTAATAGAAATACTCTTTTCCCGTCCAATTGATATCGTGCAAATATATGATTATTATCCATGGGCATATTTGTTATGTTTATTAATGGATTATGATATCTAATGTGATAACCTTTTATATTATCACTATATGATTGCTCTGCTTGTTTGTTGAGAACTTGTTGTAGGTATAAAGCTTTGGGTTGAAGTGTTCAACGGTGGACATCATCAAACATTTGGATGAGGTAGGCCTCTTTCTTATCTCTCTTGCACATTGGTTTATATAACATATGTTGGAATTCAGTTGATTTATGCAGTCATATCGGTCTATTGTGGTTTACCCTATCCATAGAGAGTTTTTCCCTTGTAACAATACACACACACACACACACACATTATATGAAAAAAATACCAATTACTAAAATCAAAGAGAGTAGAAACAAATTAATAATTACAAAATTTACACAAAATAGACTAAGTCACAATGACTATTAATAAAATAGAATACAACTAAAGTTAAATTAATATTGTATAAGGCCAAAATAATGACAAAGGAGGAAAATACCATCCTATTTTAGAATAGAAGTAAATAACTATATGGTCGTTATTCATATGGTAATGAATAAAGTTACATTATCAAATTTATTGAGTCGTTATCTAATTCTATCAAAGAGTTAAACAAATTAACAACAATATGATACGTGGATGATTACTTGAGCTCATATTTTGATTTAAGAATAGAATCTCTTCACCGTATAGTAATATGTTAACCTTTGTAACTATTAAGTTTATTAATTATGTGTGATGATCTTCGCTTTGGTGGAATAAGAAAAACATGCATGCTCATGATTTTTTAAGTTGTTGGAACTTAAAATTCATTTTTATTTGACACATCTCATTTCAATTTTATTCACAATTTATTTTATAGAATAAATAATAATTGGTTGACAATTTATTTCATAGAATTTTGTTGTCATATATTATAACAAGGGCCTACCATTATTTGTTGATTTTAGTATAATATTTGTTGCTATTATGAATATATTTTAAGTAATTTTGATAAGTAATGCCCCACCACTTCACCTGCAACACGCGTTTTAGGAACATAGGATAATGCACTTTTGGTATTGGTATAATCATCTTTAAGATGATGGAATGCAATGTTGTAATTCAAAATTATGCATAAATTCAAATCTATTCACCAATAACTTTTAGGTAGGGACATCGCCACTGCAGTGACACTTCTTATAATTAAGTACTATTTGAATTTGGATATGAATTTTTAAATATTTTTATTTTGAATGGAATAAAAATCAAGTTTAAATTTTTACGATTAAAAACATTTAAATACTAACATTAAATCATAAATGTTTACACTTATTAATGATTATGTTTAATGATATATATTAAACATTATGAGATGGATTCAAGTTATTTATGAAAGTCTATTAAAATAAAATGCATTTACTTTATTTTTTGAATTATCTAAACCACGTGGACTAAATTGTTGCTATCCCTTATCTCATAATTTAACAATTTCTAAAAAAAAAATAGAAATGCCACTCTTTTAATATAAAATACACAACATAGAGAGATGGAGAGACACTTGTGAGTCTAATTGCTTATGCACGCCTCTTGGGATTTGTTCATTTATATATAAATCATACATATGTTTCAGGAGAATGAAACGAAAAATGTTTTTGTAACTTTTGTGGGCGGCCAAAAGGTTTCATTTATATCAACATTATTTCCCTAACACTCCCTCTTAATGGATAAATGGATTCTCTACAACTCCTGATTGACTTCTACATATTTCATTTCTTTTCCTTTCCAAGAGCCTTGGTAAAAACATCATCCATATTATCATATAAACAGGCTTTCAAATGATATATAGAATGGAAAATCACAATTGGTTTTTGGTGGAAATTGGTTTTCCCTTTCCAGACACATTCCTTGGTGTTGGATTTCTATTTTCCTTAACACCTTTTGATTTTGGATTTTAGTTTGGGTTTTGAATCTCATTCACAACATTTGGTTTTGGCTTTCCATTCATACTCTTTGATGTTGTATTTGAATGCATATCCATATGTTTTATAGTATCAACTAACTCACTCCTACTCTCATTTTCCATGGTCGCATGTTGAGTCCGTATATCAGAGAATTGACTATTATTTTCTGTTACAACATGTAAATTTTGGTTTTGTAAAATTTCTATTTGTTGTTCCTCCTTGGAAGCAAATTGCTTCCTCGTTAATGGAAACTGTCCTTTAAGTGCATTATTCCTAGAGATCCGTAACATTGATTCTTGATTAAAATCCTCCTTCTCTCCTCATATTAGTTGTGAACCCTTTAATAATGTATTTTTTAATCTTTTTATCTTATTCAGTTGCACCATTTCTTCACCATGTGCTATCATTGTTGCGGCCAACTCTGCATGCATCTCCAATGACTGACCCTCTAGCTCCAACACTTTCCAATAATTCTACAAATAGTTCATTGATATTTATATAGAAATCTCAATGGTCACATCGATTCTTAGAGAAGGAAAACTTTTTTCATCCCTGAGAGAATCAATGTCTCCTTTCAATGAATCGATTGTCCTTCCTAGTTCTTCTTTTTCTTTGGTCAATTCATAGCATCTCTCCACGAGAACCATTCCACGAAGTGATTCACATTGCCTCTTCTACTATTCCATTTCTTTCACATTTATCTCCAACAACTCTCTCATCATTTTACTTGACTCTTCAAACTGTTTCTTAATTCTATCATTTTCAACAATAAATTATTTATCTCTTAGATTAATTGTTTCATGAAAACTATCTGTATCATCGACTAGTTTAACATTATTTCCCTTCAATGGGTCCATAAAAATCGATGCTTCAATGGTTGGAGCAAGTTCAGACTCCATGTAGTCTTTAGTTGGTGTTGATTCAAAACAATTGTGTGATTCCTCTTCACTTACTGTCAAATCATCCCATAAGATATGTGAAATTTCAAGAGGTGAATCAACATCAAGAAGACATTAATCCCCCTTCCATTTTTGTTAAATAGAATGTAACCTCAATAGTCTGACTGTACACTGCTAGCTGTCCTGGCCAACTGTACTTTCTATTCTTGATTTGCTTGAGCCTATTTAGCTCAGCTATTTCCCTTTGCATACGATCATATTCATTAACTCTTCTCATTGTAATCTTCTTCATATATTCTAATATACTGTTTTCTATTCTATTCTTTCTCTTTGCATTTCTTGCTTCACAATTTATCATGGTATCAGAGCTATAGTAGTAAGCCTCTTCACACAGGCTGGAGAGAAACACGATCCTCAAATAGCACAGATCTTACACAGACCTTGAGAGAAATTTGACACAGACTTTTCACAAGGCTTGGAGAACTATCTGTCATACTCTTGAAAGATCCTCGCAGGAAACTTCCACGAGGAAGTTGTCCACTTATACGCTCAAAATATTAGCGTAAGAAGCTCACGCGAGGTTGCAGAGCACAATACGCTTGAAAGTTTCAAGGAGAAGAAACACGAGAAGGAAGAAGAGATCGAGAAGAAAGAAACAGTAAAGATTCTTGTTCATTTTTCAAAGAATCATCAAAGATTCACGAAGAAGAGCTGCAGGATGCAGGAACATTTGAAGAACTTGAATAATTCGTTCAAATTCGTTAAAGATTCCTACAGAAGGCAGAATCGTTTAGAGATTTATGGGAAATCGCTCAAATCTGTCAAAGATTGCAGCAGAGAACAAAGAACTCATGAAATTATTTCAAATCTTTGAAAGATTCACAAAAAAAATTCTTCCGCAAGAGAAAATTTCATTAAATGCAGCAAAGATCGCGTCTAACGCGCAAAGAACAACCATTGAGGCCGTAAGATTCATCTTTTGAACAGATCTAGAGCAGGAAACTAGTTCATAAGGGATGAAGAGAGCGTGGAAAAGATGAAAGAATTCCAATCGTCAGATCTTGTGCAAAGGATCGACAGTCGTTGGATCAGTGAGAAGGTGCATGAGGTTTAGTCTTCTGGAGTGCAAAGGAGAAATTTCATCTTGTGAAGTCATGAAATCCTGACATCATCTGGACCGTCCATCGAGAGACACGTGGCGAGATCTCAGCATTTCGCTGAATCGCAATGTGTAAAGGTCAGAAGACTACTGTGAGAATTCACGAATCGTGAAATCACGAGTCATTTTGGACCGTTGGATCACAAAAGATCATGAGCCGTTGTTTTTTTTTCCCATTGCAAAATCGGGGATCGGGAGTTGGATGAGCGAAGGACTTCTCTCCAAAACCCCGATACACGAAATCGCGACATCACATATCGCGAAATCCCGAGAGGAATGTGAGTTGTACATCTCAAAGGACAGGTGGCAACAAATCCAAGTCATCACTCCATCGACACTTCGGAGTTCGGGATATTGGAGGTCTTGTTGACGAAAGACACTCCACGACGAAAGTCGCGAAATCGCGATTTAAGACTCATTGAAGGAAATATTCTCTGTTAAGACTGCATTGAGGCTATGCGACCTCTGCAAGGGTTTTCTCTGCATGCGAAACTCATCCTAAGAACAAGTTTCACTACTCAACTTCACAAATAGAAGGAACCGTGTGACTCCTCCTTTGTTCTTCAACTATCTGCAACATCGAACTTCTATACCATTGCATAAACTCTTCTTGCTATGAAATTGGTTGGCTCCACAAACCAACAAACATTGACCTCTTCTTGATCTGCAATTGGTCAAATCCACAAACCAGCAAACCCTAGCTTCTTCAATCTCTACAATCACAGAGTGTCTATGTTGCAGGTATCAAGAAGAACCCTCCTTGACTCTTCTTTCCTTGTGCGTGAACATTCGACTCCACTTCCCTTATGTGTGAACAAATGAAACCCTTAACTCCTATATGGTTTCTCTCGAGGAACACACATAGAAACAATGAGATCCAATGACCCATGAATCCATTCATTCTTTGCAAGTGAGCAGATAACAGTTATCTCAGCAACTTGGCTCATGACCTTCACTTCTCAACTTAGTAGCAACCCCAAAAATTTCGAACAATTTGAGCCTCCTTGACATCCACACAACTTTCTTCTCATGATTTTACCACCCTTTGAACTTGGCATGCTTCCTTCTCTTCATTGATAACAGACTCTTCTACGTGTGAATAACCAATGACCGACTCTTCCTTCCTTTTAATTGGGCTCTAGAATCACCCACACAACCAACGGAACTTAACTCGAATGGAAGATAGGGTTTATACTATGTGACATATTTCCTTTGCTTGCAAGCTTCAACAACCGAACCTCTCTCTCTATCTGCACACATGCTTAAGTGGATCAACCTGAGCTTTGATACCATAATACAAATAACATAACATAGAGAGAGGAAGAGACACTTGTGAATCTAATTTCTCATGCACCCACTTCACCTCTCGGGATTTGTTCATTCACAGATAAAACATACATATGTTTCAGGAGAATGAAATCTCAAACATTTTTGTAACTTCCATGGGAAGTCAAATGGTTTCATTTATTTTGAAATTATTTTCCTAACATATTTTTGGGATGTCAAGAGGATTGAATTTGGATATTTCAATTCCTTTCAAAAAGCATTTTTAACTTTCACGTTAGATGAAGGGAGAAATATTTTTCAAAGTATAAAATGAATAAAACACACACACACACCTAGACAAACTCTCATGAGCTCCCTAAAACATCGTGGGTAGAAAGAATTTGTCTAATATCCTTAGTACACCCACATTAAATCACAATTTCAAAACATTTGTTACAATTCCAACCTTCAAATAACATTTTAAATCAAACCAAGTAATTCATTACCTTTATTAAGATTCAATGTCCTTAGTATAACCACATTAAATCACAATTTCAAAACATTTATTACAATACTAACCTTCAAATAAAATTTTAAAGAAAACCAAGTAATGAATTACCTTTCTTAAGGTTCAATAAACCAAATTTGGTGACCATCATATATATATATATATATATATATATATATATATATATATATATATATAGAGAGAGAGAGAGAGAGAGAGAGAGAGAGAGAGGAATTATGATACCAAATTCATCAACTTTATAAAAAACCCTGCTTATTCATGTGTAGCAATTGACATGAAATAAATATTAGTAGGTCAAGCCCATAAATATGATATTTTGTACATGTGTTTTGGTGATATTTGATACATGTTTTTTTGTTCATATGTATTATGGTATTTATAGGTATTGTTTAATATGCTTAGGGGTCAATTGTTCAATTTGTAGAAGGCGACAATTAATTAGAAAATTAACTCTTAAAGTGTGTGTGTGTTAAACAAAAAAAATAACAATTTATGAAATTCAAACAGAGCATACAAAAATTAATAATTACAAAATCTGCACAAAATAGACTAAGTCTGGATGAATATTAATCAAATATAATACAACTAAAGTGAAATGAATATTGTATAAAACCAAAATAATGACAGAGGATTCAAATACCATCCTATTTTAGAATAGGAGGAAATAATTGTATGGTCGTTATTCATATGGTAATGACTAAAGTTGCATTATCAAATTTATTGAGTCGTGATCTAATCGTGTCAAAGCGTTAAAAAATTAATAACAATATGTTATGTGGATGATTACTTGAGCTTATATTTCTATTTAAGCACATAAACTCTTCACTATATAGTAATATGTTAATCTTTGTAACTATTAAGTTTATTAATCATGTGTGATGATCTTTGCTTTGGTGGCATAACAAAAACATGCATGCTCTTGATTTTTTAAGTTGTTGGCTCTTAAAATTCATTTTTATTTAACACATCTCCTTTCAATTTAATAATTGGTTGACAATTTATTTCTAAGAATTTTGTTGCCATATATTATAACAAGAGGCTATCATTATTTGTTAGTTTTAGTATAATTKTTTTTTCTATTATGAACAGATTTTAACTAATTTTGATAACTAATGCCACACCACTTCACCTGCAAGATGAGTTTTAGGAACACATACTAATGCACTTTTGGTATTGGTATAATTGTCTTCAAGATGTTGGTATAAAGATCTTCAAGATGCTAGCATGCTATGTTGTAATTCAAATTGATGCATAAATTCAAATCTATGCACCAAAACATTTTCGACAACGACATCCCCACTACAATGGCACTTGTTATAATTAAGTACTCTTTGAATTTGGATATGAATTTTTAAATATTTTGATTTCGAATGGAAGAAAAATCAAGTTTAAATTTTTACAATTAAAAACATTTACATACTAAGATTAAATTAGAAATGTTTACAATTATTAAAATAATGTTTATATATATATAAAATATTTAGAGACGTATTCAAGTTCTTTGTGGAAGTCTATTGAAACAAAATGCATATTTGCTTTATTTTTAAAACTATCTAAACCACATGGACTAAGTTTTTCGTAATCCTTATCTCATTATTAAACAATTACTACAAAAATTAGAAATTTCACTCTTTTAATACTGTTATCCCCGATTTTTAGGGATAACTAGGAGATCATGTCTCGAGGCCCACGGGTCCTAGACATAGAGTACCGAGAGAAGGATTGACCTGAGCATGGCCCTGAAGGGCCCATCCTTTTCTTCTTCCATCAGCTTTATCTTGTCAGCAACAACAACATCCATCACCATTGGCTTGGTCCTGTATGAGAAGAGATTCTTGCTCCATGAGGTAATTGGTCCAAGTATCATGGTATGTGTCACTTTTGATCATTGAAACCTTTAAATATATGCATTTGATTCCTTTTACCTCTAACAACTGCTTGGATCTTATATTAGCCCACTTGACCATGCTTGGGGAGATTGACAGGGTGCCCTAGCAAGCCTGTGCCCATAGGTATTGGTTTTCCACTGGGGGGATTTTTGAGAAGCCATCGTCCGCTCCCATCATAGCACCACTGTTTCATCTTATCTCCCACTCATTTATCCCATTCCCCTTGTCTGGACATTGGGTTGACCTGTTTGTAGGATTGCACTTTATCTCGTGGGAAGAAGGGGCTAAAGGCCCAGAAGGTAAAAGCAACTGGTAAAAGATAAAATCCTAGAAATAAAACCTCGAGATGCTTCGCCCAGGGATCCCCAAGAAGGCAATAAAAATCCTCTCGATAAGAAACAAGAGGGACCCAGAAAATAACAAACAAGACCTAGTCAAGAGGATACAGGGTCTCATCATGAGCCAACCTATTAGGTTCATGGGTGCCTAATAGTATGACATTGTCACCATCTGGTTACCACACCAGGGAAATGACCTTTGGTTTCATGGCCAAGGGAAAGGGGGTCTCATCACGAGCCAGCCTTCTCATCTCTGTGAAAGTACTTGTGGGTAACACTATCATCTCTGGTCACCATGCCAAGGCAGTGTCCTCTGGTTAGCCCTTGAATAAAAATAAAAAGAAGAAAAAGAAGAAAATAAAATAATAAAGCAAGAAAATGAATAAAGGCAAGAACGGGCTTGGAAAAATGCATCCATGACAGGTACAACTCGCATTCTACAAAGGCACCCACAGATAACATTATGCATCCTTGGCTCTCACTTCACCCACCTATCTGGACATCCCCTAGCCACATCACCCCACTTACATGGCTTGGATAAAATCCTCTTGGAAACTTTCCTTTTCTTGTGGATACTATCCCAATAGGACGACTTGTCCTTTTTCTCCAATCTTGTATTGTAAGTTTTTGTAATTTCTTTGAGCTATTGACTGATGTATCAAGTTTTTTATGCATATGTTTAATAATATTAATGATGAAATGTGATTGAAATTTCTATGATCCCTGTGACTAATGAGCCCATGGAGGGCGTAGCTTTTGATGTGCAGGACCATGCTTGACAGAGAGGTACCATTTGGACTAGTACACATGGGGAGATGATTAGTTCGGACATCCACAAGGCTGAAGAGCCCACCAGATGGATGTTGAGACCCCATCAGGGGGCAGAGATAGGAGAGTGTTTGATCAGGGTTTTGCACCAGAGAAGAAGAGGACGTTCCATCAGGGGCACTTTGGCTGAGCTGGACCTAGGGGGTTTGACCCACTTGCAATGGCACGTTAGCTCGAGATGACCCAGGACGTCACCAGGAGGCTTGTGACATCATCATGAGCATATGGTAGATGGATAGGGTTGTTGGCACGTGTGGCAGTTTGGAAAGGCCCAAGGAGGGAAAACGTTTGGCTTCTGGATGCTGCACTGGCCCTAGAAAGGGCTAACGTCTCCCTCGGGGGGGCTTGACATCTCACTTTTTCTCAGTTAGGGTTTTAAAATGAACATTTAATGTAAAACAATATTACTTTTGATATTCTGGCCTTGTCAGCCTTTTTATGACCTAAAAAGTAAATTAGGTCATTGATACACTATATATTGAGGAGTTTTAGCCTCATTTTATCATCATTCATCACTCACCCATTAGTGAGGTATGATTTTTAGTGCCCTACTTAGGTATTTTGTTGGTTTAATGAGGTGAACTTGTTGAAGGAAGGCATTTCTTGGCATTTTATGGTGTTTCTCTTGAAGGAAGGTTTTACAACTAGGGTTTGCATGGTTATTTCTTGATGAATTGTAAGTATTTTTCTGCAAAAATTCTTGATTGAATAGTTGTAGTCTTATTTTCTTACATGTATTTATAATTTGTTGAATCAAAACCCTAGGTGACAAGCACACAAGAAGGTCCTTGTCTCAAGTCCCCTAAAATAGAAACTTTTCAGCCATTGAAGAAGGAAAAGAGCCTAGCCTTTGCTACACTCTTCTTCTTTTCTTCCCCTATTTGCTAGTCGTACTTTCCAGAGGTCAAGAAGGAGGAGACGTTCCAGGCCTAGGTTATCTACACCTTGGGTCGTTTTTCTTCTAGGGTTTGATGATAGAGCCTTGCTATAGATGATAGAGCCTTGTTATAGCAACACTCTCCCTCATTGCACTCTCTTGTCTTGATTTATCTTTCATGCTAGTCATTTTTTCCAAGTCAACCTAAGGGAGGAGAGAGCATGAGGCCTTGCTTTAGCAACACTGGAGTGAGCCTCTCTCCCCTAGGGATTTGATTTTGAGGCCCTACCATAGGCACTTCAAAACTCTTCCCTCTAGTCCTTAGCCATCCTCCTTCAACCCTTGCGTCCTCTACTAAATTGACTCCATTAACCCCAAGGCATTGATCTTAGACCTCGAGCATTGAAGTAGAATTGGATCTAAAACACTCTCAAACCTTTTTGAATTGAAACCCTAACTACACTAACCCTAAGTTGCTGGCGTCATCTTTGGTTATTTCATCTTTGATGCAACAACGTCTTGTTTTAAGAGCAATTGAATGGTGGTTTAGGCATTAATTGAATAAAGTGTTGATTGGTTACCTTGAATGCCACATTGTTCCAATATTTATCAGTGGAGTGTCATATCTTTTTATTGCTATTAATAAACATTGACTTCGTCAACATTTATTGCTATATTGCTCATATACATTTATCAAATAGTCTTATGAAGTACTAACCCTTTGAAATATAGCTTGCATATATTAGTTTGTTGTTGCTTTGTTCCAGGCAGGTGTTTTTCATTGGGGATTTACTTTATTATTGGTTGTTTAGCCGGGACTATCTTTTGGGTGGTGACTTGTGAAAGGAAAATTTGTCCTTGTCCTTTATTCCTTGCCCTTTCAAAACCCCAAGTCACCGGAGATGTCTCCCCTGGGCCTAACCTCCCTAAGGAGAAAAAACCTTCCCATTGTGGTGACATTGGGTGGGATAGGTCCTTGTTACGCCATTTTGACCTACAAACTTCAAGTTTTTGTCCTCCCTACAAACTGTGCGATAACAAATACAAAATACACAACATGGATATAGGAAGATACACTTGTGAGTCTAATTACTCATGCACCCACTTCGCCTCTCAAGATTTTTTCATTTATAGATAAACCATACATAAGTTTCAGGAGAATGAAACACCAAACATTTTCATAACTTTTTTGGGAAGCCAAACAATTTCATTTATTTTGACATTGTTTCCCAACACTCCCCTTAATGGAGAAATGGATTCTCTACAACTCCTAATTGACTTCTACATATTTCATTATTTTCCCCTTTCCAATAGGATTGGTAAAAACATCAGCCATATTATCGTATCAAGAGGCTTTCAAATGATATACAAAATGAAAAATCACAATCGGTTTTTGGTGGAAATTGGTTTTCCCTTTCCAGACACATTCTTTGGTGTTGGCTTTCTATTTTCCTGAACACCTTTTGATTTTGGATTTTGGTTTGGCTTCCGAATCTCATTCACAATATTTGGTTTTGGATTTTCATTCACTCCTTGATGTTGTCTTTGAATGCACATAAATACGTTTTACAGCATCAACTAACTCCCTCCTTGTTTCCTTTTCCATGGTCGCATGCTAACTCTGTATATCAGTAACTTGACTGTTCTTTTCCGTTAGAACATCTAACTTCGGGTTCTATCAAATTTCTATTTGTTGTTCCTCCTTGGAAGCAGATTAGTTCCTGATTAATAGTAATTTTCCTTCAAGTGCATTATTCCTAGAGATCTGTAACATGATTCAAAGCCTCCTTCTCTCCTTGGATTTGTTGTGAATAATTTAATAATGTATTCGTATATTTTCTGATCTTGTTCAGTTGCACAGTTTCTTCACTATATTCCATCATTGTTGCGACCAACTCTGCATGCATCTCCAATGATTGATCCTCTCTCTCCAACACTCTCCAATAATTCTACAAATGGTTTGCTGATATTTCTCTAGACATCTCAATGTTCACATCGAGTCTTAGAGAAGGAAACAATTTCTCATCCTTGAGAGAAGCAATATCTCTTTGCCATGACTTGATTGTCCTTGTTCTTCTTTTTCTTTGGCCAATCCAGAACATTTATCCACAAACTCAATAACCATTCCATGAAGTGATTCACATTCCCTATTATGATGTGCCATTTCCTGCACATTTTTCTCCAACAACTTTCTCGTCATTTTACTTAAATCTTCAAACTATTTCTTAAGCATATCATTTTCAATAATAAATTCTTCAGCTCTTTGATTATTTTTTTCATGAAAAATACTGGTATTGTCAACCAGTTCAAAATTATTTCCCTTCAATTGGTCCTTCAAAGGTGATGCTTCAGTGGTTGTTGCAAGTTCGGACTCCATGTAGTATTTATCTAGTGTTGATTCAAACAAATTCCATGATTTCTCTTCACTCACAGTCAAATCATCCCATAAGATATGTGAAATTACAGGAGATAAATCGACATCAACCAGAAATTCATCCCCTTGCCCTTGCCATGACTCATTGAAGGACATCTCTTTGCCAAGACTACAGTTAGGCTCCGAAACCTCTCTAATGGTTTTCTTTGATCGCAAACTCCTTCTAAGCGCGGGTTTTACTTCTTGAATTCATGAATAGACAAAACCATGTGGCTCCTCCACTATTCTTTGACTACCTCCAGCACCAAACTACTCTGCAATCACATGGAATCTTCTTGCTCTGAAATTTATCGGCTCCACAAACTAGCAAACTGCAACCTCTTCTTGTTCTGCAATCGGTTGGCTCCACAAACTAGCAAAACCTAGCCTCTTCTTTCTCTACAATCACATGAAAACTATGTTACATGTATCAAGAGAAACCCTTCTCGACTACTCTTCCCTTGCACATGAATATATTAAACCCTCGGGTTCTCTATGGTTTCTCTCAAGGAACACACATAAAAACAATGAGAATTGACGACCCATGAATCCATTCCTTCTCTGCGCACGAGTAGATAATAGTGATATCAACAACTTGGCTCGCGACCTTCACTACTCAACTCAGCAACGACCACAGTGATTTCGAATTATTCAGACCTCCTTGACATCCACACGGCCTTCTCCTCATGATTCGACCACCCTTTGAACTCGACGTGCTTCCTTCTATTCATTGATAGCAGAATCTTCTGCGTGTGAATAAGTAGTGACCGAATCTTCCTTCCCTTTTCTTGAGATCTTGTGTGAAGATCTTGACTCAACCAAACAACCAACACAAATCAACTCAAATGGTGGCTAGGGTTTCTACTCTGTCGCGACTTTCCTGTCCTCATGTGATTCAACAACTGGACCTCTCTCTCTCTCTCTGCACACATGCTTCAATGGCTTAACCTAAACTTTGACACCATAATACAAATACACAACACAAAGAGAGGATGATACACTTGTGAGTCTAATTGAAGACACACCCACTTCACCACTAGAGTTTTTTTCATTTATAGATAAATCATACATACATTTCAGGAGAATGAAACCCCAAATTTTTTTTATAACTTTCATAGTCAGTCAAATAATTTCATTTATTTTGACATTATTTCCCTAACATATTTTTGTATTTTTGGGATGTCAAGAGGATTGACTTTGGATATTTCAATTCTTTTCAAAAACCATTTTCCACATTCCATTTTTAAAGTATAAAGTGAATAAAACACACACAAATATTTAAATAAAATCTCACAATAAATGACAATTTCAAAATATTTGTTACAATAAACCAAATTTGTTCATCATCATCATCATCATCATCATCATATATATATATATATATATATATACACACACACACTAAAAGAGAGAGGAATTATGACACCAAGTTAATAAATTTTATAAAATACTTTGCTTCTTTTTGTGTAGTAATTGACATCAAATAAATATTAGTATATCAAGTCCATAAATATGATATTTTGTACATGTATTTCCGTGATATTTTATACATGTGTTTTTGTTAATATCTATTATGGTATTTATAGGTACCGTTTAATATGCTTAGGGGTCAATTTGTTTCATTTGTAGAATGGGCCACATCAATTAGAAAATTTACTCTTAAAGTGCTTTGATGTGAACTTTAGAAACTCCTCAATAATTGTTATATCAATTAATTGCAAATTATTGAGACTCTTCCAATATAGTTATCAAAAATAGAGTTTCTATAAATTATTCTTCTATCTTATACTCTATCATGGTTTTTTTTAGCCTAGTAAAGATAGGAGACTAGATGTAAGTTTTAGAAAAATTTGTTGAAATGGCCACCCCTTAATCATGGAATCTACACCAAATTAATCCCTCTTCATTATTAAAGAGAAATGTAAAAAATTTAGAATGAGAATATTTTCCCAACACAAATATAATTTTGTCTAATATGTATATAAAGGGAAATATACTACTAAAATTTTTTGAGAGTGAGAATATTTTCCCAACACACACACACATTTGTGTGTGTGTGAACTAAAGAATCTTTCCTAATTACATTTATCCATAAGAAATTATTCGCAATGTTGATATTAATTTTCCATGAAAAATTTAAATGGTTCACCTACATTGTAATTGAAATTAAATACATTATTCACATCACTATATACACTTTAAGATAAATATCACATCCTTAATTTTTTCCCATATTTTAATGTATGGGATGAATTCTTGTACTATCCTTGTATGAAAATATAAATTGTCAATCCCATTTGTATGAAGAAAAGATAAATTTTCCACTTTATAAAAAGCATTTTTAAGTTTGATTTTGCCTAAATTAGACCTATCATTAGATGAGGTAGTTGTGCTATGTGTAATGAATGAATAAAGCATGAAACACATGACACACAAATGAATCAAGTTTAGTATCATTATAATTAAATTAAATACAAAATAAAAAAATGTTGCATAAATATGCTAAAGATACAATTTAGCACATATGAATATATATTTAAATGAGGACAATTAAATGTACCTAGAAACATATCCTCTAGCCGTGTGAGGTATTAGGTGGAGTGCGTTGTTGTCGATACTACAAAATGTGTAAATGATGAGTGTGCAATTATAGAATGATTAACATCATTTGAATTTAGCATTTGTTAGAAAGAAAAATATATGTAGATATAATGTTGTACATATAATGTTTAACCACTAACATATAGTTCCCATATGCTTGACCAAAAAAAATTGAGAAAATTTAAAATCAAGCACCACGCGTTAGTGCACTATGGGTATTAAATATATCTAAAAGGCATATAACAATGTTGGAACCATAGCTAGTGGATTTAGGTGACTTGAGAGGATCCATGTGATTAGAGTTGTCTACACACATGAACCTGAAAAGAGTATTTAATGATATTTTAAGTTTTGGTATGAATGTAGGACATTAAATATCATTTGAGTAATTATATACACATACAAATCTCATATACACAATGCACATATTTATCAATCTTAATAAACGATATAACTTCTCTAACTTATAATGATTGAATTTTAATTTCACACTATTATATCATATTTTCTTTCACAAATTTAGATTTGATTCAATGCACCCTATAGACCCGTGTAACCAATGGACATGACTAGTTAAATTAGTTGGTGGTATATATGCCTAATCCTTAATTCCTTGCTAACCAATAACATTCTCATGTATGGGATGAATTCTTGTACTAGCCCTTGTTCAAAAATATAAGTTGTCATGTCCACAATCATAGACAAAGAATCTAAGTTGATTCAGCTGCGGGCTGCATTCTATGGTTTGAGCACTCGCGCCTCCTCTTGCTAGGTTTTGGTCTGCCATGGCTCCCTCTGAGGGAGGGGATCTTCCTCATGGATCCTCAACCTCGGATATGCAGGCCCTCCATGCCTTAATCTCTTCCTATGCAAAGACGCAGAGAGAAAACCCCTTTTGTTTTGTCAAAAAATCGACAGAAATTCCCAAGGTTGTTGTGCATGCTCCTTCAGCGTGTCCTCTAGCTCTTAGACTGGCAGACAAAGGACTCATAGGGAAGTTCATAGGACTTTGGACCTCTCCAAAATCCATGCACCTCTGGTTGGAATCAAACTGGCACAAGATGATCCAAGGACAAATGTCGACAACCTTCTGCGGTAAGGGTTGTTTTTCTTTCTTATTCGAAAAAAAAGAAGATAGGGACCTGATTTTCCAAAGAGGCCTATATTTTTTGGGTGCTCATGGAATGTATCTCAATAAATGGAAAAATGATTTCAGTCCAGAAAATTATATCCCCTCAGCAGTCCATGTATGGGTAAGACTGCCTTTCCTCCCACTTCACTACTGGAATGAAAGAACCATAATAAGTATTGGCAAATCTTTAGGAAAATATATTGATCATGATAAACTGCGAGCGAGACTTCAAGCATGTTCCAAGATCTATGTGGAGGTATATCTAGAAAAAGGATTCCCAGAAGCAATACAGCTAAACCTAGATAACTGGTTGTACATTCAACAAGTAGATTACGAGCAAATCCCCATCAAATGTAAAGCTTGTCACGAATATGGACATTTTGCTAAAAAATTACCTCAGGCCAATGAGACTCAGGACTAGGACCCAAAGAAAGATCAATGGCAATAGCCAAAGTGGAAAAAATATAATATGAAAAATCACTCGATTCCTACACAAGGACAGAGAGAAAAATCTCCCGATCTGAGAGAAAGATCATCAGGATCTCCACACAAAGGGGAATCAAGTCATAATAGATATTTTGGGCTCCCAATAGAATTTAATACGAAGGATCACAAGGAAATACAAGAAGAAAATGGTAAAAAGCGACAAGAAGATACAGGGGAGGAGGTCTAGAAAAGGTAAAGAAAAAGAAACCCTGATCATAAGTGGGGATTCCACAACAAAATCATCCCCAAGCCATACCCCAGAGATTCCATAATTTTCAAAAGATGAGAGGCAAGACACATCTGACAGTGATTAAAAAAAAAGAACTAGAATCGACTACACACAGAGAAAAAGAACTAGGGATCCAAAAAACAATAGAGGAAGCATTAAAAAAAGAAGGCAAATCTCGAAAAAACAAGGCCACCCCCAAAAATGGAGCAACATATCATCCCTCTAAATGGTGGGCACCAAAATCCATTGATAAATGATGAAATTTGTCTCATTGAATTCCAAAGGACTAGGGAGAAGTGATAAAAAAGAAGAAGTTAGAAAAATGTTAAAACTAGAAAATCCTTCAATCCTCCTACTCTAGGAGACAAAAATGAGGGACCTAGAAACCCTCCAAGATCTTTAAAAAATATGAAAAAAAGGTGAAGGAAAATAAATCATTTCTAGAGGTTCCTCGGGAGGAATAGGTACATTATGGAATGAGAAAGATTTCAATTTATAAGACTAGGTGCATTCTTAATTCTAGTTGATGGTTTCCCTAACCAGGAAAACTACAGGTATGGTATGGAAAGCTACAGGTGAGGGGGTACTTTCATGAGAGATCAATTCAAAGAAAGAATGGATGATATTATTGTGGATCTGTATCTCTTCGATGTCCCTTCTATTAAAGGGATGTACACTTGAAACAAAAGAAGAGTAGGTCCAAGAAAAATAGAGGTAAGATTGAACCGATTCTTAATAAGCATCTCATTTCTGGCCTTTCTAGACAAAGCATTCTCCTAGAATATCCCTTGCCCAGGTTCAGATCATTGTCCAATCACGTTAACCTTCGAATCATAAAAAAACTAGGGCCCCATTCCCTTCATATTTAACCCCCTTTGGATGGAGCAGTCAGAGTTCCTACACTCCATCTCGCAAATATGGAATTAGTGGATTACAGGATCTCCAAACTATATTTGGGAGAAGAAGCTAAAGTTGGTGAAGGGTCTACTCAAATATTGGGCAAAAACATCGATCCAAAACATTGCGAGAGACAAAAATCTTCAACTCGAAAACCTACAGGAGGAAATAGAGACAAAAGAGGTACAACAAAGTCACATTACGATAGAGCAAAAAATCCACAAGGAATACATGTAGTCGCTAGCTGAAGAATAAATCACCTGGAGGTTAAAATCCATAAGTCTTTGGTTGAAAGTAGGGGATCTAAATACCTCTCTCTTTCACAAATAGGCAAAAGCCAAAAATTGGGCTAATCAAATTTCTGAAATCAAAACTCCAGAAGGGGAAATTGTAAAGTACTTTGATCAAATCAAGCAACAAGATACAAATCTTTTCCACAAACTCTACACCAAAAATGGAAGAGCAGAAGAAGAAATAGTTGATGCTCTTCTCAGGAATATTCCAGGAAAGATAATAGAGCAAGACAATCTTCATATTAATAAACAAATTGAAGAATACGAAATTCTAAAAGTCATCAACCAATTCAACGAAGAAAAAGCACCAGGACCAGACAGGTTCACCCTGCACTTCTATAAAAAATGTTGGTACATAATCAACCATGACTACATTAGAATGATAAGATTCATCCAAAAAATGGAGGATCCACCAAAACAGAATGGGAGGAGCCACCAACTCCTCCTTCTTAGCACTCATCCCAAAAGAAAATGGTGCCTCTACTCTGGACTGATTAAGACCCATCTCTTTATGTAATATTTCTTATAAAATCATAACTAAAATCATAGCTAAAAGGTTTAACCCTCTTCTCACATATTTAATTTTTCCAAATCAAGGAGGCTTTGTGGAAGGTTGACAGATATGGGACAATTTTATTCTAGTTCAAGAAGAAATTCACTCCAACAAATCTCGAGGAGAACCAGGTATGGCAATAAAATTGGATATGGAAAATGCTATTGATAGAGTAGAGCATAATTTTCTTTATAAGGTTATGAAACAATTTGGGTTCAGTCAAGACTTCATTTCCTGGATGGGAGCATGCATTACTTCCCCTTGGATCACACATCTTTTAAATGGAATACCAACCCCCTTCTTTAAGGCCTCCAGAGGATTAAGATAGGGCTTCCCACTCTTCCCCGTCCTATATGTGATCATGGTAGAGACACTTAACCAAACTTTGGAGTGGGAAAGAAACAATGGATCAATCCCATGAATCAAAATATCACAGGGGGTAAAAATAATCGATCACTCGCAATTTGCAAATGAAACAATACTCTTGAATGGAGCATCAAAAACCATGGCCAGAAGACTAAATCAAGTTCTAGACACTTTTCTCACATTTTCAGGTGGGCTCCTCAATAAGACAAAGTGCCAAATTTACATTTGGAATGTCTTTGTTGCTACCAGAGCAAGAATCGCTCAAATAATGGGATTCAACATCTCAGTGGACTATAAAAACTTCAAATACCCGAGACTTCCTTTATGCCTAAAATTATTACCAGGTGAGTTCTGGAAACTTTTTCTCCAAAAGGTCAAGGAAAAGATGGAGTCTTGGGGCTCAATATGGCTCAATCCAGCGGGAAGGATGATCCTGATTAAATCAGTCTTATCGAATCTTCTCCTTTTTCAATTCTCTTCCCTCCTGGCTCCAAAGGTAATTCTAAAAGACTTGGCCCAACTCATTTGCAAATTCTTGTGGCAAGGGGGAAATTCCAACTTCAAAACATTCCACCTTGTGAATTGGGACATAGTCACCCTTCCCAAAAAAAGTGGGGGTCTTGGAATCAGAGACCCCGAAGTGGCCAACATAGCAATGGGAGCTAAGATTATTTGGAGGATAGTCATAGGAAAAAAGGAATGGTGGAAAATTGATATAACAAAAAAATATAGAATGGGAGGAAGAAAAAGATGCATGGAAAACACACCTAATTCTTAACGTGGATCAAAAATATGGAAACTAATAAGGGAAAATATTCCCTTCTTTAAGGAGCACCTTTCATGGATCCTGGGAAATGGAAAAATGATCATACTTTGGAAAGACCCGATCTAGGAGTGGATCTCAACTCTTGTGAAGCATAAAATGGTGACTTGAAAAGATGGTTGATAGATGAACAAAAAATCACCCTCTATGAAATTTTAACTTGGAATGAGAATGGTAGATAGAAGGAATCGAATTTGGGAGGTGTCCCTGATCACTTGAACAATCAAGAAAAAATCCTGTTCCTACCCCTAAAAGGGGAAGCTCTTATTCTTAGATTCACGCTAGATAGCCGCGGGTGGGGTACAAATGGATACTTGATAAAAGATGGTTATAAAACACTCCTCTCCACTCTAAGGGTGTACAACAATTAAAAAAAAATGGAAAAATTATGGAGCCAAGACTCTCTGCCAAAAAATTAACTTCTTCATTTGGTCCCTCTCTCATGGGAAAATTATAACGAGAGAGGATTTAATGAAAAGAGGATTTCATGGCCCCTTCATCTATCCTATGTGCCAAAGTAATAAGACAACATTCATCACCTCTTCTATAATTTCCCTCTTTCACAAATAGTCTGGAATGTGGCCTTCGAAGATCTGTCGAGAAACATAATACGGCCCTCTGCTCCAAATCCTAGCCCGGGGAACTGGGAAAAGTACTATCAAGGATCCTTTCAGGAAAAAATAGTATTTAAACGTATCTAGAGGGAAGTCCCCAAGTTCATATGTTAGCAGTTATGGCTAGAAAGAAACAAACAGATTTTCCAGGGGGTCAAAACCCCCCCACAAAGTGTTGCTGGCAAGGCCAAAATGCTTCTCTCAGAAGTTTTGAATGCTAAATCTATGACTATAGAAGACCTGTCCAATTGGAAAAACTAGGAGAAAGACTGGATTTCTAGTTTTAATCTTTATCTTAGTAAGATGTCACTCTCAGCACAAAGATTGTTGGATTACTAGGAGGGGGGGTGAATCAGTAATAGAGAAATATAATCCTTTTTAACCATATAATCCAAGTGAAATATCAATGTAGCATTATCATCCAGTAACTGTAGAGTAAATAAGAAATGAAAAAATGAAGAATCATACACATACACAGTACACCAGTGTTTTACGTGGAAACCCAAAGCGGGAGAAAACCAAGGAATGTTTTTCTTATATGTCTTGAACAATTACATTCATTGGAAGCACAAAATTCCTTTGTTTTTTGGATGCAACTGGAAGGAGGCTCCAACCCCCTATTTTCTCAGGATACAACCTGAGAGAAGCTCCAACTCCCCAATTCTATGGATACAACCAGAAGGAGGCTACAACCCCCTATGTTTTCCATCTACAACCGGAAGGTGGCGACAACCACCTATCCTTGCCCCGTCCAACCACCCTGAAGTAGAAGTAGAACGATGAAAACATTGTCACACTATCACTATGAGATATACCATTGTACAACTGTATCAACCTATACCACTGACCTGCATCCAACCTATACAACTTCCCTGTAATCAATCAGTACCTGAACTGAAATTATATCAACAAAATACAATAGGTACGCGAACTATAGTTCTGCAACACATGTATGTAAATGCCCTATCTGTTATGCATCCTGCATATGCACAAGATCAAATTATTATGAAGCTTGCGTATGCCTTCTGAAAACTAGGATTTTCTTTCTCTTGAAAACTTTTGACCCTCTGTAATTTTTTCACATAGATCTGTAACCTGCCACTGTATCCAGACTGTAACTGTACCATGTATATGCATCCTCATACAAAACCTTTACCCAAAGCATATATATCTCTCTCTAGTCATGTACCATTTAGGTGCATGTAATCATGAACTATTATAATAATGCTCACATGATCTAGACATCAAACCCTTTCTGATATTCGACCTCTCAATACATCAACCACTTGAAAATTACAATCTCTCAACCATGTACCACAAAAATCCTTACCCATATGCCAAGAAATACAAGATGTGCCTCAACAAGAAGTATCAATGATAAATATACCAACATTGTATTTATGTATATCTAACATATGCAAAAGATTCCATGCAGCCACTAGTCTCTCTAGGGGGAGTTCTCAAATCTCCATAACCATTTCTCATGCAGACATCAAAATCCAACTATTCATAGAAATAAGAGATACCTTTTGAAACAATGGATAGATATGATGTATTTGAGCACTGTAGACCTTCCTGGGAGCTTGATCTCAGAATCTAGAACCTCTACATATTCATCTCTTCAAGTTTCCATGGATTTACGAGCATGTACACACCCTAATACACTTCCAGCCCGCATACGTACGCACCCTAATACATTGTCAGCCCATGTATGGTATGCACTCTAATACATGGTCATTCTGTGTATGCCTCAAAAAATAGGGTTTTTAGTATTCGTTGTAATTCCGAGAATTTTGTTGTTAACCCTTCGTACTACCTCAAACTTTCACAACTTCAGATGTATCAATGAGTACTTTTAATAAGCCTCACACAACAAAAGATATTCAATATGTTCAAGTGTGATTAAATGAGAGATCTTTGCCTCTTATTTATACTTTCATGTAGAATTACACTTTCCTTATTTTAGGGAGTTCTCCATTTACTTTATTATTTAAATAATTTCTTTTGCAAACACTTTGACGTTTAGGGGCTTCTATATGACTCATGAGGGTTCTCCAACTTCATATGGACATAACTCTCTAACTGTGAGGATTTATGTGACGTTCCACATACCACCGGAAATGGCATGACAAGAAATCTCTATCTAGGCTAGTTTCATTGACAAATTCACCGACCTTTATCTCATTATTCCAAAATTCAACATGAGTTCTCTAACCATATTTCTAAGATAACTCAATCTGCAAAGCGTCTTACCATGAGGGATTTCACCATAAGGGGAGCACTTTGGAGTTCATCCATTTGTACTTCTTATTAACTATTACAAGAGAATAATGAGTCATCTTTACATAAAAAAAACTTGGGTCCATTACCCAAACCTTTGTGCTACCATAATTTATTCAAGGGTTGACATCAATGACAGCCAACCTTAATCAACAATTTCCCCCTTTGGAATTGATGGCAACACTCTGATGCAATACTGATATCATGTCATGCTCCCCCTAGAACCATGCCTCTATCCCCTGCATCTCTGTGACCATTTCTCCCCCTGGAAGCATGCCCCTATCCTATGCATCTGATAAATCTCTCCCCCTTTGTAATCAATGGCAAAGGTATCTTTCCATCTGGGGTTGATCCCCCTAACTGAACTATCCTCTTTATGGTGATTCCTCTTGTACATATAAGACATATAATATAAGCATTCAAAATCATTCATTTTGGAGTAGAAATAACTCTGAGTCTCTAGCAATGATACTCAAAGACTTCCTGTGGAAGTGGTTTTATAATGATGTCTACCGCTTGTTCTTTTGTGCCCACATACTCAACTCTTATGTTCTTTTATGCAACCCGTTCTTGTAGAAACTGATACTTTATTGGAATGTGCTTTTTCTTGGAGTGCATCACTGGGTTCTTTGAGATACTGATGGGGATTTTACTATCACAATAGATTGGAATGGGATCATCATACTCAAACTATATATTTGTCAGAGTTTGTTTCATCCAAAGAACCTGTGTACAACATGATGTTGCTACAATATACTCTGCCTCAACTGTAGATAGAGATACTGATGATTGTTTCTTTCTTAGCCATGATACTAAACACTCACCCAAGTAGAACACTGCTCCACTAGTGCTTCGTCGGTCATCAATACAACCTGCCCAATCTACATCTGTGTAGGAAATAAGTGATAGATCCTTTCTTTTTGGATACCATAATCCAAACTCTTATGTTCCTTTGAGATATCTAAAAGTCCTCTTTACTGCTAGTACATGTGATTCCTTTGTTGTTTCTTGAAATCGTGCCACATGTCCAACTGCCAACATTACATCTGGTCTTGATGCTATTACATATAGTAGGATACCAATCATTGACCTGTATTGTCTCTGATCTGTAGACTTTGAATTATCATCTTTGCTCAACTTGCAACTGGTTTTCATGGGAGTGATAACTGGTTTGCAATCTTCCATTCTGAACCTCTTTAGAATTTCTTTGATATACTTGGTTTGAGAAATAAAAATTTCTTGGTTTCTTTGACGTATCCTAAGTCCCAGAAAGAAGGATAGTTCTCCAAGTAATGAAATTTCAAATTCATTCTTCATATCCTTTGCAAATTTATGGCTTAACCTGTCATCATCACTACCAAAAATAATATCATCAACATAAACTTCAATTAATAAAATACTATATTGACTTACCTTGATGTAGAGGTTGTTTTCTGCACTTCCTTTTCTGAACCTTGCCTGTTGTATATATTTATCCAGTCTAGATTACCATGCTCTAGGAACCTATTTTAGACCATACAAGGCCTTATTTAATTTACACACATAATCTGCATTCTCTGAAAACTGAAATCCTTTTGTTTGTTCAATGTAGACTTCTTCTTCAAGTTCCCCATTCAGAAAATATGCTTTTATGTCCATCTAATACACTTTAATATTTTTGGAGCATGCATAAGCTAAAAGCAATCAAATTGCTCCCATTCTGGAAATTGGAGAAAATGTCTCTTCAAAGTTGATTCCTTCAACCTGTGCATATCCTTTACATACCAATCTAGCTTTTTTCCTTGTAACCTATCCATATTTATTCAAATTATTCTTGTATACCCACCTTGTGCCTATCACATTCTTATCCTTTGGTCTTGGAACCAATTCCCAAGTGTCATTTTTGTCTATTTGATCCAATTCTTCATCCATGGCCTTATTCCAAAATCCATCCTTGCTGGCCTCTTCAAAACAGGTTGCTTCAATTGTACATGTGAGTGCTAGGTGCATTTGTTCTAGTGAATGCATTATTCTTCTAGTCTCAACTCATGCATCTTTGTTTTTGATAATCTAATCTAAAGGATGATTCTTTGTTTGCTTTCCTTGTTGACAATGCTTGCACAAAGTGTTGGTTGGTTTCTTGATCTGGATCATTTCTATGGCTGCTTCTCTTTTGTTGACTTTGACAAGGTTATCAAAATGTATGTGACCCATTCTTCTTTTCCATAGCCAACTTTCATCTTCCTTTCCTAAACAACACATTTAATTTCCAATTTCACTTAACACATATATGTTTCTTGAAGTTCTCTCAACTGTAGCAATCAATTTTCTTGAACCTTATTTTCTTATCTCGCACTTCTATGAATCGAAAGTGACTTTATGAGCATGGTCACACATTTGACTCACACTTAGAAGATTATGTTTCATATCTTCTACTAGTAGAACATTTTTTTCCTTTGCATTCTTGTTCCCAATTCTGACTGTGTCTTTTCCAATTATTTTAGCTGAATCATCATTTCCGAAGGAGACTGATCCATCTCTTTCCTTTATTAATGTAAGAAACCTGTCTCTATCACATTCCATGTGTTTTGAACAACCACTATTAACATACAAACCACGTTTCTTCTTCTTAGATTGTAGAGAGAGTGTGCATTCTTCATTGTTGTACTAATTCTTCTTTCTTATCCATGTTCTTTTCTGACGTTCTTGTTTTTTATTGTTGTTGTTCTATTGTGGTTCTCTATGAGGGATTTCCATTCTGCAATCTTTGGCCATGTGTCCAAAGTTGTTACACTTGTAGCATTCCACTTCAGTGATTAATGATTCAAACCTCTTGTCACTTATTCTTTGTATTTCACTAGGCCTTCTTGGATAACCTTTTTTTGTATGAATTTCAAGGTTGTTTATGTTTATGTTGTTAGCTCTGCAATTTACAACTTTATGTCCAAAATTATTACATGCATAACATAAACCAAAACATATAGTTTGATACCTGGGAGTTGAAGATATTCTGAAAGGAGTTTCTCTTATGAATCCTTCTTCTTCCTGAGACCTATCTGTTTCTGTCAGTCGTTGATTCTGAAATCTTAATCTTCTTGCTGGAGGACTGTCCCTATAATTTTCTCTGTAGACCTTCCTATCCCTTTTGATTGTTTCTGCATAGCTTTTTGGATGTTTTTCTTGTTCTGTTGTTTTGGAGATTGATCCCTTTTCTATCTGATTGTATCCATGTCTGGACTTGTCATGATTAGGCCTTTGACTACTAATAATGTCATTCAAAACTTTTGAGTTGTTCTTCATATTTTTCTTTTGAAGATCCTTTCTTAATGTGACAATTTCTGCTTCCAAATTTTCAATGATCATGTCTCTTCCTTCTAGACGTTCTTTCAGTGCTTCTTCAATTCTTTTATCTTCTTTAATTTGAACCTCCAAATTTATGATCATTTGTTTTAATTCCTAAGTATCTTCTTTCTTGTCTAGTTCCACTTGTAGCTTCTTGTTTTTCTTCTTTTCTTTTCTGATAACTTCTATGGCACTCATCAATTACTCTTGGTAGTCAACTTATGCCTCTTCAATTTCTTCTTCGTCTTCTTCATATTCTACTTTGGAGTCTTCTTTTTCAGAGTATTATACTTCCATGAATAGAACTCTTTCTATCTTACTATCACTGACTTCATCTTCACATGATGATGATATGTATTCTTTGGTGCGTAAGCTTTTCTTGAAAACTTTCTTTGCAGTTCTTTTTCCTTTGTATGTTTGTTTTCCTTTTGATTCACCTTCATCATTTCTCTTTTTCTTATGAGGACATTTGTTATCAAAATGATCAATACCATCACAATTAAAATAAATTAAAGGAAGCTTACGTCTATACCTACCATCGGTTCCTTTGTTCAGTCTTCTGACAATGTTGACCACTTTTTCATCATCTTTCGAGACGTCACTATTGCTGCTATATTATTTTTCTTGCTTCTTTCCCTTTTGATTTGATCTTTTGGATGCTTTGAAGGCTTCTTCTTTTACATCTAGATTTTCCTATTCACTTCTCATTTCATATGCTGTGAATATTCCATGTAGTTTGTCCATGCTTATTGAGTTTAGATCTTCTCTTTCTTATAGTTTTGATATTTTAGGGTCAAATATCATAGGAAGAGATCTTAGTACCTTTTGAACAATTACAGATTCATTGATTTGTTCTCCCAATCCCATGATTGCATTTACTATTTCATTGACTCGTAAGAAGTAAGCTACAATATTCTCATCTTCCTTCATCTTTAATTGTTCAAACTGACCTCTATATGTTTGAAGCTTTGCTGCTTTGAATTTTGAATCTCCTTCATAAATATTTTGAAGTTTGTCCCAAATATATTTAACAGATTTACAATGTTCAAATTTAGTGAATACCATTTCACCAAGACCATTAAGAAGTGCATTTGTGGCTTTTGAATTATTCTGACCAAGTTTCACTGCTTTGTCATTTGTTGGCAGAACTGCTAGTACTGTTTATCCATCTACAATTGATTGTCAAATTTCAAATCCCTGTGCTTGTATATATGTCTTCATCCTTATGCTCCAAAATGCATACTTTTGTCCATCAAACTGTGGTATTCCATTTTTATACAAGTTTTTTCTCTCCATGATATACCTTTCAATGGTTAAACTGATTTATGAAGGAACCTGGTCTAATACCAATTGTTGGATTATTGAGAGGGGGGGTGAATCAGTTATAGAGAAATATAATCCTTTTTGACCATATAATCCAAGTGAAATATCAATGTAGCATTATCATCCAATAACTGCAGTGTAAATAATGTTAGGATATTTAGACACTTAGGATTTAGTAAGGTCTACTTGATCTATTGTGTCATTAGGTAAAAGTGTGTTTTCTAGTGTGTTTCTTTAGTATGCATTAGTATGCATTTGTAGTTAGGAACTATGATGATCACGATATGTTCCCGACATAGAGTGATCTGACGGTTCATACTCTCATCGATCTTAACGACCATTGATCTGTGGCTTAACACCCGATTGGTCCATGATCTCTATTTAAAGAGCATGGAGTGTCATTTTTCGATGATCGATTGTGAGAAAATCTCTTGTAAAATCTCTGTAATTTTTTTCTTTGCATTAATAAACTGCTCCAAGTGGTCGTATTGGTTGGCGCTGTGGATGTTTCCCCATAGGGGTTTTACCACGTGAAAACATCGATTTGTTGATATTTGATCTAGTTGTTTGAGTGGTTACTGAAGGTGTTCTTCCTCTGTTGGAATACCTATGTTGTCGAACATGGTATCAAAGCCTGTTTGAGGACCCGCTCCTGTTGAAGATCGATATCGTGAAGTCGAGTTTCCTCATCTACACTTTATGTCATTTTCGTATATTTATGGGCTGAGAGGAATGTTCCATTGCATCTGTAGCACTCATTTTAGTCAGGAACACTTTTTGTTTCACTCGAAAAGGTTTTTGTTTTCCCAAGATACGACCATTACAGTAAGATCTGTAGGTATAAAGCTTGAATACACTTTACTTAAAAATTTTGTAGAGTAGTATTTTGGTTTTATTTCGGTTTTGTTTTATTTATTTCCAAGTTACTACTATTTTATATCTACGTATTCTCTTTTCCCCACGCCCTGGATATCGGCAAATCAGAAACAGATAGGAAAAGGTGCATCTTCCAGGTAAGCTAAGCAATATCTAACCCTTGTTGTCATCGAGAAGTGAAATTATTTTCTTGTGTGAAAAGATTTTTTTTAAGCATGCTCTCCAAGGCCGTCTTCAACAACAACAACAACAACAACAACAACACCCTCAATCCTCCTTCTGAACATTACAATATGTTTTGCTAGATCATTTGGTTAAAAGTTTCCTTATTAAGTAAGAGGTCTTGAGTTCAAGTCTCTCTTTTGTTACCTTTTTTGAAAAAGTTCATGCTAAAATTGTAAAGTGTATTTC
>ML776821.1:1077779-1115793 GCA_009831015.1 Picea engelmannii
TATTTTAGAGTTATTTATTTTTCATGCATCTTTTCTGTTATAAAGTAACTTCATT
Organism: Picea engelmannii; assembly: GCA_009831015.1. Lineage (NCBI taxonomy): Eukaryota > Viridiplantae > Streptophyta > Pinopsida > Pinales > Pinaceae > Picea > Picea engelmannii. The sequence continues at coordinate 1,077,835 of ML776821.1, forward strand.
GTAAAAGTGATCCCCACTTCTCTTTATAAAAGTGGGTCACTTCATAAAGCAACTTACACAATCACATGGTCATTTGGTTACCGATTGTGCCTTTTTGTTAAAAGGGCATAACTCTAACATTGGAAGTCCATTTTTAGTGCCCTTTTTTTAAAACTGCATAACTTTTCGAGCTCTTTCCATCTAGATCATCAGTTTTAGTTTTTAAATCCACATTATCTGCATATTTAATATGGCTTCTACAAGTACTATCTTGCTTACCAACAACAACTACTTCCAATGGAAATGTCATATGGAATTTTTATTAAGAAGTAAAGTCTTATACCGGATTACCTTGGGAAAGGAAAAATAACCCATTGATGTTGATAAGAAAGACAAGTGGGATAATAGGATTGATGAAGCACATGGACTGATCAGAATTTCCATCTCTCCTGATTTAAGGTACCACCTTCAAGATATTAATGACCCCAAAGAATCTTGGGACACAATTGAATCTATTTTTGGTAAACTCAATATTATTCGATCACAACAGTTAGAAAATCAAATACTGACCTTGAGTCCAAATGATTTTTCTTGCCTTGGAGACTATCTATCTAGGTTTAAAACACTCATAATTTTATGTGGAGAATGTAAGATAAATATAGAGGAAGAGTGTTGCATCTATCTTATTCTTTCTAAGCTAGGTAGTTCATATTCTATGTTTGTATCTACCTTTTATGCCATGAGAGAGGCTCTAGGGGAAGAATCTTATGAAAAACCCACTCTTGATTCCTTTTTTTCTTCTTTGATTCGAGAGGATGATACACTTGTACAATTTGGAGTGATCAACACTGCAGGTCCCTCCAACAAAGCCTTGGTTGCCCAGTAGAAAGATAAACCCAAGTATCCCAAGAAGAAACATCCTCCCTACAACAACAAACAACACAAGGGTCCCAAACCTGCTCAGACAACTTCAACTCCTACTGGTGAGAAATGAGCAAAATATAAAAGTAAGAATACTAACAGACATTGCAACTTTTTTGATAAATATAGTCATGATGAGTCCAAATGTTTCAAGAAGATACCATCTTTAGAAGCAACGATGAAGAAGCACAACATCAGTATTGATTCTACTTCTTCTTCTCACAGACATGCACTTTCTACTTCTGGTTTCTTCAATTCAAATTCTACTACTACTTCTTCTTCTGATGAGTGTCTTATTGATTCAGGAGCATCTTATCATATGGCTAAGGATAAAGCCATATTTTCTTCTCTAAATGAATGTAACACCAAGAAAATATTTGTTGGTGATGATAGATCTCTTAGTGTTGTAGGATCTATAATAGTTCAAGTAAATAATGATCATTTCAATGATGTATTATGTGTTCCAAGTCTTTCTCGTAACCTTCTATCAGTATATCAAATCACTCATTCAGGTGAAGGTAAAATCGTCGAGTTTTCACCTCACCAAGTTGTAATCAAGGATCTAAAATATCCTAAGCATGTTCTTACAACTAGAATTGCTGATGATATTACCAGGTTTTACAAGTTTGACAACTTTGGGTCATCAGATTTTTCATTAGTTTTTGTTGCTCATAGAAATGACTTGAGCAAACTTTGGCATGAGTGGTTTGGTCATCTAAAATATGGCTCATTGCAACAACTATGTAATCAACAAATGGTGACTGGTATTCCTCTTATTTCATGTAGAGATGGTGTTTGTGCCGGTTACGTTCTCGAAAAACATCATCGGGACAATTTTGACAAACATGCCTCTTGGCACACCTCAGGTCCTTGCATCTTGTTCACAGTGATTTGTGTGGTCCACTTTCTTCTCCTTCTTTTTCTGGGTGCAAGTATTTCTTAACTTTCATTGATGAATTTTCCAGATGTACTTGGGTTTACTTCTTAAAACTCAAGAGTGAAGTTTTTGACAAGTGTTTGGCCTACAAGGCCCTTGTAGAAAAGCAATTTGGACATCAAATTCAAAGGTTAAGAATATATAATGGAGGCGAATATGTGAACAATAATTTTACAAGCTACTGCACTACACAGGGAATTGAAATGCAACACATTGTTCCATATACACCACAACAAAATGGTGTTGCTGAGAGAAATAACCGCACATTAAAAGAAATGGCTAATTGTATGATCCAATCTAAGGGATTAAGTCTAAAGTATTGGGAAAAACCATCAACTATGCCAATTACATAGTAAATCACACTCCCACAAAGGATCTTAAAATAATAACACCAGAAAAAGCTTGGACTAAAATTAAACCAGATGTAAGTCACTTCTGTGTATTTGGCAGTATAGCATGGGCTCACATTCCCGATGAGAAAAGGAAAGAATTGCAGCCTAAAAATGAGAAGTGTATATTTGTTGGTTATTATGAAAATGTCAAAGGTTAGACTTCTTCAATCACATTGTAATGAAATTATTATTATAAGAGATGTTAAATCTGATGAAAATCTCTTGGCTTACGAGCCTAATTCGATGATTTTGCCTTCTTCGGCCTACGATCCATCTTCGGTGTTTGTGCCTTCTTATGATCTGGTTTCTTCTTCAAATGATGACAGTGAGGATGAAAATCCACCTCCACCTACTCACCCTCCTCCAGATGAGTACTTTGAACCTGAACCAACACCAGATCCATCGCTTCCTAGATGGGTTCGTTCAACATGAGAAGCAGCTGGTGATCTTGTCAGTGATCCTTCAGATTAGCATTGGACACATTCACAATTCTAATGAGCCTCTTCTCTTTTGGCTCAAGTTTCAAAAACTCATGATCCAGAGACATTTGCAGAAGCTTCAGGTCATCCAGATTGGGATACAACAATGAATGAAGAGTTGCGTTCTTTAATGGAAAATGATACTTCAGATATTGTACCTCTTCCAAAAGGAAGAAAACTTGTTATATGAAAATGGGTATACAGAACTAAGTATGCATCAGATGGAAGTGTTGAAAGACACAAGGTTCAATTAGTTTCCAAAGGATTTTCCCAGGTTGAAGGAATTGACTATAATGAAACCTTTGCCCCTGTAGCAAAAATTAATTCCATCCACCTTGTTCTTTCCCTTGTTGCCTCACATAAATGGGAGGTCCATCAGATGGATGTTAAATCCGCCTTCTTGCACTGATATTTGCAAGAAGAAATCTACATGGAACAACCTCCTAGCTATGTTCAGAATGACTCTAGCCTTGTTTGTCACCTCAAGAAATCTCTTTATGGTCACAAGCAAGCTCCCCAATCTTGGTATGCCAAAATGGATAGCTTTCTTATTGCCATTGGATTCTCTAGATGCCATTCTGATCCTAATGTCTATACCAAAAAAGTAGGAAGCCATCTCATAATCCTTGTCCTTTGACCTTATCCTTACTGGTAGTGAATCAAAACTTTTAAACCATGTGAAAACCAGCCTTAATAATAAATTTTAAATGACAGACTTAGGATTTTTGCACTATTTCCTTGGCCTCCAAGTTCTGCAAACCAATGAAGGAATTTTTCTTTCCCAGTCTAAGTATTCTTGTGACCTTCTTCGTCGCTTTCACATGGATGATTGTAAACCAACCCATTCTCCCTTCTAGTATGGAGTCAATCTTTCTGCCACCTGTACTTCTCCTGAAGTTGATGCCACCCTGTATCGTCAGTTAGTTGGTAGCCTCTTATACTTGACTCATACCCATCCTAATCTTTTCTTTGTTGTTGGTCTTGTTGCCCGATATATGAAAACACCCCATGAAAGCCATTGGAAAGCAGCTAAAAGGATGCTTAGCTATGTTCGTGGTACAATTCAGTTTGGGATACATTACAGTTCAGGGGGGAGTACTTTATTGGTTGGTTTCACTAATTCAGATTGGGCTGACGACCCTGATGATCAGAAGTCTACTACAGGTTATGTTTTTAGCCTTGGTTCAGTACCTGTGACTAGGTTCTGTAAGAAACAACAAGCTATTGCACTTTCTTCAGCAGAAGCAGAGTATCGAGTAGTGGTAAATGCAAGTCAGGAAGCCCTGTGGCTTTGAAATATCCTTTCAGAGTTTGGATTCCAGCACCAGCATCCGACCAGCCTTTGGTGTTACAATCAAAGTGCCATCAACCTCTCCAAAGACCCATTTCAACATCAACATAGCAAACACATCAAGCTACACATGCACTTCATAAAAAATCTCATTCATGATCAAGTTATTGAAGTGCTCTTTTTCCCTACATAAGATCAAGTTGCAGACATTTTCCCAAACTCTCTTATAGAAGCGAATTTTTCCAAACTTCGATCTATGTTAGGAGTTCAGGAAGTTGTCATTAAGGGGGGATAGGCTCTAATGCCTCCTTCCTTCTCCTATTGTGTCATTATTGTAAATCCTTCAATCCTATCACAAGTTGTTCTTAAGGGGGGATGTTAGGATATTTAGACACTTAGGAGTTAGTAAGATCTACTTGGTCTATTGTGTCGTTAAGTAAAAGTGTGTTTTCTAGTGTGTTTCTTTAGTATGCACTAGTATGCATTTGTAGTTAGGAAATCCAACAGTCACGATATGTCCCCGACATAGAGTGATCCAACGGTTCATACTCTCCTCGATCTTAATGGCCATTGATTTGTGGCTTAACACCTTATTGGGCCATGATCTCTATTTAAAGAGCATAGATGGTCATTTGACAATGATCAATTGTGAGAAAATTTCTTGTAAAATCTCTTTGTAATCTTTTTCTTTGCATTAATAAACTGCTCCAAGTGGTCGTGTTGGCTAGGGCCGTGGATGTTTCCCCGTAGGGGTTTTACCACATGAAAAAATCGGTGTGTTGATCTTTGATTTGGTTATGTGAGTGGTTACTGAAGGTGTTCGTCCTCTGTTGGAATACCTGTGTTGTTGAAAAAATAAGCAATGAACAAATGAACAATCATACACATACACAATACACTAGTGTTTTACGTGGAAACCCAAAGTGGGAGAAAACCACATAATTCTTTTCTTTTATGTCTTGAAGAATTACATTCATTGGAAGCATCAAATTCCTTTGTTTTCTGAATGCAACTAGAATGAGGCTCCAAACCCCTAGTTTCTTATGCTAAAACCTGAGGGAATCTCCAACTCTCCAATTTTCTGGCTACAACCAGAAGGAGGCTAAAACCCCATATGTTTTTTAGCTACAATCGGAAGGTGGCTACAACTAGTTGTCCTTGCCCCATACAACCTCCTTGAAGTAGAAGTAGAATGATGAAACCACTGTCACACTATCACTGTGAGATATACCACTGTAAAACTGTATCAACCTGTACCAATGACCTGCATCCAACCTGTACAACTTCCTTATAATCAATCAGTACCTGAACTGAACTTGTATCAACAAAATACAATAGGTACGCAAAATGTATTGTTGTAGCATGCGTATGTATGCACCTTATCTGTTATGCAACTTGCGTATGTATGCGATCAAACTATTATGCAGCCTACATATTCCTTTTGAAAACTAGGTTTTTCTTTCTCTTGAAAACTTCTCACCCTCTGTAACCTTTTCACATAGATCTGTAACCTGTTACTGTATCCCAACTATAACTATACCATGTATATGCATCCTCATACAAAACATTTACCCAAAGAATATATGTCTCTCTCTATTCACGTGCCATATAGGTGTGTGTAATCATGAAGAATTATAATAACCCTCACAGGATCTAGTCATCAAACCCTTTCTAATATTCAACCTCTCAATACATCAACCACTTCACAATTACAATCTCTCAACCATGTACCACAAAAACCCTTATCCATATGGGAGTAAATACAAAATGTTCCTCAACAAGAAGTATCAATGATAAATATACCAGCACTATATTTCTGTAGATATGATTTATGCAGAAGATCCCATGCATCCACTAGTCTCTCTAGGGAGAATTCTCATATCTCCATAACCATTTCTCATGCATACATCAAAATCCAACTATTCATAGAAATAAGACATACCTTTTGAACCAATGGATAGATCTAATGTATATGAGCACTGGAAACCTTCTTGGGAGCTTGATCTCGGAATCTAGAACCTCTACATCTTCATCTCTTCAAGTTTCCATGGATTTACCAACATGTACTCACCCTAATACACTATCATTCCACGAACCTATGCACCCTAATACACTGTCACCTTGCATAGTGTACACACCCTAATACACTGTCAGCTTGTGTATGCCTCAGAAACTAGGGTTTTTAGTATTCGTTGTAATTCTGAGAATTTTTATTTCAACCCTTTGTACTACCTCATACTTTCCCAACTTCAGATGTATCAATGAGTACTTGCAATAAGCCTCACACAACAAAATATATTCAATATGTTCAAGTGTGATTAAATGAGAGAGCTTTGCCTCTTATTTATACTTTCATGTAGCATTACACTTTCCTTATTTTAGGGATTTCTCCATTCACTTTATTATCTAAATAATTTCTTTTGCAAACACTTTGACTTTTAGGGGCTTCTATATGACTCATGAGGGTTCTCCAACTTCATATGGCCATAACTCTCTAACCGTGAGGAGTTATGTGATGTTCCACATACCACCAGAAATGGAATGACATGCATTATCTATCTAGGCTAGTTTCACTGAAAAATTCACCGAACTTCATCTCATTATTCCACAATTAAGCATGGGTTCTCTAACCATACTTCTAGGATAACTCAATCCGCAAAGCATCTTCCCGTAAGGGCTTTCACCATAAGGGGACCAATTTGGAGTTGATCCATTTGTACTTATTATTAACTATGACAAGAAAATAGTGAGTCATATTTACATCAAACAAAATTGGGTCCATTACCCAAACCTTTGTGCTATCAAACTTTCTTCAAGGGTTGACATCAATGACAACCAACTTTAATAAAAAAATATCGTCCTGACAGCTTCACAATATCCAAAATTTAGATGAATGGATTCAAAAGAAACAATCCCATACTCTGTGTTTTGATGGCACTTCAAAGGGAAACCCAAGGGAGGTAGGTGCGGGAGGGGAGGGGTTCTCTTCGATCTCGAAGGAAAAATAATCCTAAATTATCATTGGAATCTCAATAAGGACACCAATAACAAAGTATAGGCCTACGCCTTACTAAAAGGTCTAAAACTTGCAAAGATCCATCAAATACCTACTCTGAATGTCCTAGGTGACTCCAAAATTATAATAAGGTTGATGGTTCATGGGACTAATCCAAAAAACTTAAGCTTAAAATGAATAATAGATCGAATATGAGTCAAATATCATAACATTAAGATAACTTTCTATCACATTATGAGAGAGAAAAACAAGGTAGAAGATAATTTGGTGAATGAATCCATTGGGAAATTGTTTGGAACCTTAGGAATGGAAGGTGTTGAAGAATTATCCCCCCTGACCTAATGCACCACATGACCGGGAGATAGATCATGAAGGTCGTGGGAGGGGATATTAAGGGCCCCAACGAATACACAGACAGATGGAATGGGCACATGGAAAGGGGCAGGGGTGGGGTCCCTCGAGGTTCCACCACAAGCAGGGATAAATGGATTGGGAAAGAGAAAATGGTTAGGGGTGGGGCCCTTGGGGGATTAAATGCATGAACAACCAGGTGGAGGGGATGCGTGGATAGTAGAGAAGGAGGGGAGATGAGATTAAAGCAAGTAGATCAGGCCAATGTTAGAAGGAGAAGGTGGTGAGGGTGGAAGGCAAGTCCCATCGACCACAACACAATGACAACTAACATATCAAGTGCGGGTTTCATCATCGGTTGATATTCTCATGAGATTATTCCTGAAACGTTCTTGGGAGATTAGGAATTTAAGGATCTGAAGCATATGGACAAGGCATGTGACAACCCAGTCACATAGTTTAAGCATCAGTATGATGCCAGGTTCATCTCCAAGTCTGGAAACATGAAGGATGAAGGTACAACACACATGGAAGATTTTGTGACCTTTCTGGCTGGCACAAATTCACCATTAAATGAAACATGGGATATTTATGTTTTGTACTCACCTTTTCATGTGAAAATAAGTTTAGTAGTCTGGGTAAGTCTCTTTGGCCACCCCTTATCATTTGTTGTCTAGTTTTTTTCCCCTTAGATTCTCTTTTCTCCTCACCTCACCTATCATTCCTCACCCTTCTCTCCTTATAAATTATTCCTTGCCCATACTGTAAATCAAAGGGCTCAGTCGCTCTAGTCTTTCCCCTCCCAGTACTCTGAGTTTTCTCTTCGTCTAGTCCTTCTTCTCAGTCACCACACCATGTCTCATTTTTTCAATCAGAGCCTACTTCAGACTGTCCCATGGACACTTGACTCTTGGGATCCACCTCTGCACATTTACTTACAAAAATTTCATTTTTTGTCCTTCTCGTGGCCTCTATTCTTGTCATTTTCTCCCGTTATCTCCTTTATCCATAGTCCAACCCTCTCATGTAGGCCCAGTGGCTTCACCAGTAGTCAGTAGCAACCTGTCTCCTAGTGCCTGAAGCCATGCAGGGTGGTAAAGTATTCTTAGTGGACTCTGGACAATTGGATGAGTATTCAATTGAGGAAGAATGCATAGAATGTCATAGGATGAGAATTCAGCTTGGAGCTCTCAGCTCCACCAGGAATTTTGAACTTGAAACTCTGTCCCAACACAGGCACATGATAGAGAGACTCCAAGATGAGAGTTATGCTCAAAGGATCCAGATTGAGGAACGATGCAACAACATGGAGGCAATGCAGCGATGTCTGGACCAGCTGGAAGGAGTGTGACACCAACCAAGAAAGTCGAAAAGTTAATAGGGAGCATCCAAAAATGAAAATTCAGTTTCAGTGAATCAAATTCTCGATCTTAATGAGCCTCATCCAGAAGCAATTATGGAGCATCAACAAGTCAAATTGGAGATGGGTAGTTGATTCCTATTTGTATCATGTTTTTTTTCTCGTTATGTATTAATGGTATCTTCTACTGACTATACTCGGTGAAATACAATCATAGTAGTTTTGTTAGGAAAGGAGAATGCACCACCAAAACTCTTTTTTTTTTTCAAATCCTTTAGATGTTATAGTCTATACATTAGCTGCTTCTTCTTGAAGGCCTGTAATGGCCCCTCTTTTTTAAATCAGTGGATTCATCCACACTTTGAATATATTTTTCTTATTTTCTATTAAAAAAAAATACAAATTGTCAATCCCATATGTATGAAGAAAAGATAAATTTTCCACATTATAAAAACAAGCTTTAAGTTTGATTTTACCTAAACTATGCCTATGATCTGGTGGGGTAGTTGTGTTATGTGTAATGGATGAATAAGGCATGAAATGCATGACATGAAAATGAATCAAGTTTAATATATGATAATGCAAGTTTCAACAATTAGTCATAATGTGTAAAGATATTTTGGATTAAAACTGTGTGTAGAGTTCTCTGAAATAGATTTTTAGAATTGCAAAAGATAAATCTAACCCGATGCTTGGCCCATGATTCTACCAGGTTCTTTGCTCCTGTGGGAAATATTACATTTGTCAAATCGAAAGAACCTTTAAATCCAAGATTAAAGAACATGTAGCTAATACTTCCCATAACCAAATCTCTAAATCTTCTATCGTCGAACACTCATTTAATTCCAAACATCTTATTTTATTTGACCAAACAAAAATCCTATCCCCCTCCCCTAACTAATCCTCCCATATCATTCATGAAGACCTTGAAATTGAAAAACATCCTAATAATTTTACCCCTAAATATGGCTATAAACTCAACCATTCTTGGATATCCACCATTCATCACCTAGACCATTAAACCTTTGGCTTTTAGGTCTTCCTTCTAACCTTTCCTAACCAACTGTATAGCCATATTGGTCCCCAATTTCATTATGTTCCTCTTGTGGCCTCTTATATCATAATCATTTTTTTCTCACCATTCTACTCCCTCCTTATCTTAACCAATCAGGGATTTCTCACCCCCGCCCCCCCCCTTTCTTTGAATTCTTTTAAGTATATACAATCCTTTTATTTCCCATGATTTCCCCTTTMTTTATTTATTCTCTTTCTCTCTCTTTTTAATCATTCTCTGACATTAATTATTTCCCTTATCAAATAGTTTATATCTTTGTCCCTACTTATCTTTATTGAATCACCTCTTTATATCACCTCATTATTTTATTCATTACTCTACTCTCTCTATTCTTTAAACAATACTCTAACACAAAATTCTTGTCATATTCTTCACATTTATCCTATATTCAATCATTTTATCTCTTATATTTTAACTAAATTTTAATATCTTATAGTTTAACTACTTTGTACCGTAATACATCACTTTGAATCCCCTCCATCTATATTCCCCCCCTCCCCTTATTTTCTCTCTCTCCTTATCTTAATATTTCTCCTCTTTCCAATTACCATCTGTAACCCTGACCCTTAACTATTCATCCCTTCTCCATTATATTTTAATCCTCCTTTTCTTTAATAAATTATCTTATCCTAGCTACTTCCCCATCATCCATTCGTTTTGGGAATTTAACACCTACCCATTTCAATTCATTTCTCAATCATTTTTAATTTAATACTCTTAATATTCTTATCTTTATTAACTTGTTACTTGATTAGTATTATTCAATGTTGTATTAGCATGTGTTTAATACTTTATTAATATTTTAAACTAATCATATTAATAATCTTTAACATTGACTCAATATTTTCAATCATCTTTTTAACCTAATCTTAACAACCTCTTTATCTCCTCTTTATTTATTACCTAATTCAAATGGCTTGCTCCAAATTATTTAATACCTAGTTCCAATGACTAATTCTAAGTTGTTGAATATCTGATTCCAATGGCTAGTTCCAAATTGTTTTCCTTTTATTTAAAAAACCTGACACTCTTTTACAAAAAATTTTCTTTATATGTCCCTAATGATGGGTCGAGTGTCCACTCGAAATGTTGGACGTTTCAAAAAACTTCACACAGTTTTAATCCAGAAGCTCTTTACACAAGTTTAATATAATTAAAATTAAATTAAATACAAAATACACACATGTTGCATAAATATGTTAAAGATACAATTTAGCACACATGAATATATATTTAAATGAGGACAGTTAAATGTACCTAGAAGCATATTCTCAAGTTATGTGAAGTAGTAGGTGGAGTAGGATGTTGTTGATACTACAAAAGGCATAAATGATGAGTGTGCTTCTATAGAATTATTAACATCATTTGAATATAACATTTGTTAGAAAAAATAATATATGTAGATATAATATTGTGCATATAATGTTTAACCACTTCCATATAGTTCCCATATGCTTAAACAAAACAAATTTGAGAAAATTTAAAATCAAGTACCATGCATCAGTGCACTATGGGTAGTAAATACATCTAAAAATGCATCTAACAGTGTTGGAACAATTACTACTAGAGCTAAGTGACTTGTGAAGATCCATATGATTAGAGCTATCTACACACATTGTAACAACCCTCTGTTATGTAAGAGAAAAGTCGAAGCACGAAAGGCAATTTTTTTTTCTTGTGTTAGGAACTTTATACATCACAATTAGTAGCAACAACATTGACACATCACCCAATAAATTAACGAAACCATATTAATGCATTAAAAATCAATCACAACACAAAGATGACACATCATCACCGTGAATAACGATACACATATTGATGCATTATCACAAATAAACAACAACCAAAACTCATTTCATTCTACAATTAATAATGATGCATAAATAGTACAAATCATAAATCTCTCAACTCATCTCATAAGGATAATCAATAGATAACACTAGGATAACATGATATAGCATAACAATATCTTAAGGATCATAAAGATAATCATAATAATCACATAAGATAACACCCTCCCAACCTACCCTACAAGGTTAGGACCTCCAAGACACATAAGCAACGCTCAAGCCCAAGTTCCCATTGATTTTAACCATTTAAGTTCTTAGGGCTGGCAACTGTTCTGAGGAACAAGGAGGTGTCTACATCCCATTAACAAAATCAAGTCCCAACTAACTATTCTAAAATGACAACATCAACGAAATCAAAATCATCAATCCAACAATCCTAGTCCAGAATTAAGCATGGCACACAAGTTATCATTCGCATAACACGACATAGACCACATTAACTCCAAGGCGCAAAACCAAATATTAGTTATGTTCGTGGCACAAATCCCAATTACAATAACAACCATCCATATTAATAAATTTTCATTTCGCACATGAAGACTAGTATCTAAAACCATACATTATATTACATTTCGATGCATGCAAGGAGTCTAACTACTCAACTAGTCCTACATCACATTATTGAATTGCGTGTAAGCATTCTATGTAATTAATCCATCTTTTACACATCAACCATGCAAGACACATGAGATATCGACTTTATTTTCCAAGTCGCAAGAGAATACAATTAGTAAATCAATCATAATTTGATAATACTTAAAGGAGCAATAGTAACCAAAATTCTAATTCAATCATGCAACATCAATATTCAAGGGCGCAAGGTAATCTAGTTATTAATCCATCATACATTGACAATTTAATGGCGCAAGAAAATAGTTGTTAAATCAACATATAACAAAAAACATTCATAGCGCGAGGAGTCCTATGACTAAACAACACTCCAAAAATCATACTTTCGTTGCACACAAAAGGTCTAATATATATACAACATACATTACATTTAATTTTCAGTGTGCACAACGGTTCTATTTATTTAACTATTCACTGATTGACAATGAAAAATCAATGTGCAAGAGACACTATCCATTATTCATGGAACAACAAATTCTCAGTGCTTATCATACACTAACATCACACATTATGTCAAAACTTTAAATTGTTATGCTAAACAATATTGTACATGGCCAAAAAGCGTTATCAATCAACCCATTTTGTTATGTAATATGCTATTAAAAGTGTAAGACTAACTAAATATGTGATAAAGGTGGATTGACCAAAGCCACATAGAATTAGAAAATGAAAAAGGAAATAATAAAATAACCATAGTGTTGAAGGATGTATGACCATAATCAAATAGTACAATTTTGAATTAAATAAGGATACCATTTTATCATTTTGGAATTCTATCCCATAATTCTTAAATTTGAATAAAATATGAATTAAATTTTATTAATTGGGTCCCAACACATTTTAATCGACTATATAAACGACATAACTTATTACACACAATAATAAACATCTAAAGGTACAATTAATAACATTTAATCATCATGTAATAAACCTTTATTTTGAACAATTAAGAAGCAACTAAATGAATAATTAACAACAATACATATGATTTCAATTACCCCGGCACAAGTTGATTAGAAAGAAAAACCATTGAGTATACATATGGCATTTTACGGAGAATGAAGAATTAAAACATCGATGGCCAGGGAGATTAAACCGCTTCTTAAAACAAGGATAAAGACACTGAGGAACACACCTACACAATGCAGAGAAGGTGGTTGTGAAATCGTTGTGGTAGGAAGAGTAAATACACTAGGAAGAAAAACGTTTGAAGGTTGGGAGATGCTGCCAACTGAATACAAGTTTAAGGAAGAAAAAACTCAAGCTAATATTTGATGCACCAACCATGTAAGGAGAAGAAGGAAATATAAAAGTTAGATAGCTGAGAATAGATACCCAAGGTCACTGGAAAATATCATGATTGCTGAAGAATTTTTTTTGCGTGGGTTCCCTTCCACACATAGGGTAAGGAAATCACACACAATCGCAGGGTACTGGGATGCATGGTTATTGGGAAAGGTCCATGAATTTCACTGGGCATTGGCCCCAAAATTCTCTATGCAAAGGAGTGATGCATCGAGCCTTGCGCTCTCCCCCAAAACACTGAGAATTAGAGGATAAAATTGTTGTATAAGCCCGAAAACATTGGGAAAAGTTAAGAACAAAATGTTGTGTAAAGACATCAAAAATCGCTGAGCATTTAGGGAGAATATCGTTGTACACAACATGGATGAAACTGGGCGAAATTCAAGATGAAATTCTAGGAGAAAAACAAAAATAATCGCAACTCCTTGAGGGTTATATTGCTGCAAGAGAGGCCCAAATTTGTGGGATGAAGGTTTTATAAAACTCAGAGGTAAATAGGGGTTAAATTAACTGAGAAAGTGCATAGAAAGGAGATGTTATATGTCTGGAAATTAATCCATGGAAAAATGTAGAGAAAGGAGATGTTATACATCTGACAATTAATCCATGGAAAAACCTAGAGAAAGGAGATGTTATCCATCTGGGCAAGGGTTTGAAGAAAAAATTCAAAGATAATTGTACAACTTATGGAGAAAACTACATAGAATACGAATGTTATTCACTAGGCGAATTTAAAAAGACATGGAGAAAAATATCTCAGAGATTTGAAAAAAAAAACATAGAGTTTAGGATGTGAACACAAATCTATAGCTGGGAAATCACATGCAATAATTGTTCAGGGAAAAGGAAGGGCACAGAGGTGAATACACTAAGCTATTTGCTGAGAAGGTAAATCACAAAGAAACTAAAGGAAAGCTCGTTGAGGTTTCAGAAAAAAAAATCACGAGCATAACGAGAAACATCATACTAGCTAAGCATCATCAGTGAATATGAAAATTATGAACTAAGATCACTCTCAGAGATCTATACATCAATTTTTAAGCACATTTCTTGAGGAATATAAAAAAAAACTCATTACAGATTAAAGGTTTTCAATTAAAATCCTCAAGAGAGTATCATAACGAAAGACAAGGTTTTGAATATGTTCTCTGACACTTGCGCTCCATCCATCTCCCATATTTCTAATCATTCATACCTCACTAGTACCTCCCAACCAACGCTAGGGGTACTCTTCTTCCCTATTAGTCCCCTGAGCCACAAAGGGGCCACACACAACCACAACCACAAAAATATAGCTCCCAGCTTGCCTCGCAAGGTCGAGCTACCACTCTCTTTTAGAGTTGGGTATCCCAACTCTCACAAGAAAAATCAGTCAAAGAAATTTTGGCAGCATAACTTTACACATACCAGTTATGATCCATTCCTCTTCTCAGTCATTAATTTTATAGAGTTATTCTTAGTGACCACTTTCCATTTTCATGTTTAATTATTTTTATTAAAATTTAATTTGGAAACACTCTCCCTTGTAGACTTGTCACCTGATCCCTTCGTTGCACCAGTAATTCATTTATTTTATTTAATTAAATGTCAATTTCTCTCACCCGTCCTAAAAGTCCTCCTTGTTGTCCCTGTATTCCCTCTATTTCCTATTAATGTCTGACACCTTTCTATAACTTAGTTGTGTTTTATTTAGGAAAGTTATTTAGTTAGAATAGTCTAGATTCATTTCTATGTTTCCACATTCCTTTTTACATTCATTTTCCTTATTGTCTAAGTTCCAATTTAGCATGTCTTGCACATAATCAGTAATTAAATATTTATATAAAATATTTCTCTTTTAGATTCTTAACTTGTTTTTTTTCCTTCACCCCCCTTTTATTAATTTATTATTTAGTTTTTAGTCTTCTTACCCTATTTAGACCTAGGATTAATTTTCAACTAGGATTAGAATTTTTAAGGGAGTTTTATAATTAATAAAAATGTACTCATTTAACATTTATTTTAAGGCTGACCCTTTCAAAATAAAATATTGTTTTCTAGGGACATAGGTTCATTGACTCACCGTTATTAAAATCGTGGCATTCCCTTCAAGATGCACTATGTGCTCCAACGGTTCCACTTGCCTTTATTCATGTTTTATTTATGCAACGTGCCCTTCAAGATGCACTACGTGCCCCAAGGGTGCCACTCTCCTTTGACTTATTTTAGTAGTTTTCCAACTCTTGGAGTCAATACTCCATCATGCGACCTTGTGAGAGACTAAGGGCCTCTAAGGAATAATGCCCCTTCCTTATTGTGCACCCCTTAGAATCTTCATCAGTGACTATCTCAGTCTTCCCTCACGGGATCATGGATCTCTCGAACTAGGTAATCATTAACCTACAATTTGATCCACGAAGGGAGCACTAGTAGGATGTGGCAGGGTTGTTTCCACACCTCTCCCTCAATTTATGGTTGTTGTGCATGGCCCCGTTACTCCTAATGTGAGTCTGATTAGCAAGAAATCATCATCCTGCATCCATCAATGAAACATTTCAATGATCCATAAACAACATCATAATATACCTGATCATAGGTCACATATGCATAAACAAAAATACCAAAATCATATACAATCCACTCCCTGACTTGATCCAGAGTCCA
The DNA here is from genome assembly GCA_009831015.1 of Picea engelmannii. NCBI lineage: Eukaryota > Viridiplantae > Streptophyta > Pinopsida > Pinales > Pinaceae > Picea > Picea engelmannii. The sequence continues at coordinate 1,094,067 of ML776821.1, forward strand.
AGGAGGTCCACCAATGCCATCAACATCCTCAATCTGTCAAGTGTCCTTCACACTCAAGAGAAATCCATCAATAGCACCTATCTATGCATAGATATCAAATAACATAACATAATAATCCTTAAGCATCATCATCGTAATCCATAAGTGAAACAGACAACCATATACTAAACCAGATCACTTGCACGCAAGTGTCCTCAAAGAATAAGTCATATCATGTGCATGAAAGAGAGGGATGTTACATACACCCCCTCTTTTTTTAAACTTTGTCCCAAAGTTTCACATTATAATGTGCAGTAATTAAAGTATCTGAAAAGATCTAAATGTATAACTTTCAAACAAAAATGGAAACTGCTTACGCATATCATATGCGTCCTCCCAGGTAGTCAAGTGTGGAATATAATTGTCCCACTGGAACTTGACTTGATCGAATTTTCGACGTCATAGCTATTGAATGTGATGGTCCAGAATGTGGATTAGCTCAGTCGTGAGTGCACCATCATCTGATACCTGCAAAGAACTCATGTCAATCACATGTGTAGGATCGCTAATATAATGTCTCAAAATAGATAAATGAAAAACATCGTGCATACACCTTAAATAATTAGGCTAGGTGAGTCAATAGGCCATGGGCCCTTTATTTTCCACAACTTCAAATTGTCCCACAAACCTAGGAGAGAGTTTAGCACCCTGCCCAAACTTTATTGAACTGTTGTGTGGTTTCAGCCACAAGAAGACTCGATCACCAACTTCATAACTAAATTCAACGCGATGCACATCGACATAACTCTTTTGTCGATCTGGCGCTTCCTTGATTCTTTGTCTTATCATTTTCATTTGTTCTTCCATTTCTTGGATCACTTCTGGCCCTACCAAGACCCAATCCTCAAGTCGATTCCATCTCAAAGGCATTTGACATAGTCGCCTATATAGAAACTCAAATGGAGCCATGCTAATGGTGCCTTGATAGTTTTTGTTGTATGAAAATTCTTCCAATGGGAAGAACTCCTCCCAATGCTTATGTTGGTCCATCACATACATACACATCATATATTCCAATATTTGGTTCATTCTTTCTATCTTCCCATCTATCTCTGGGTGATACGTGGTACTAAAGTTAATTTAGGTTCCCAAGGCCTCTTGGAAACTAGTCCAAAATCATCCTGTAAACACCAATCCTCGATCCGATATGCTCCTTTTAGGCATGCCATGCAATCTCACAATATTGTTGATAAAGACTCTATCTATGTCTGGTTCTTGATATGTCGTACACACAGGGATAAAATGTGCACTCTTCATCAGAGTGTCTACTACCACAAAAATCGAGTCATGCCTCCTTGTTGTCAGTGGCAATCTGATAATGAAGTCCATCAAAATGAACTCCAATTTTGATTCTAAAATAGCGTGTGGTTGTAGTAATCATGCCAGTAATGCATGTGTTCAGCCTTCACTTGCTAACATTCTAGACATCTCTCTAGGTAGTTGACTATGTCTACCTTCATTCCTTTCTAGAAGAATAAGGGTTTAAGGTCTACCCTCATCTTCGTGACTCCTAGATGAGCCATGTACACTACTCTATGAGCTTCGTTCAAGATAAAACTTCTCAAATCATCATTGGGAGGTACGTAAATCCAGTTATTGTATCTCATTAATCCATCGTTGTCCACAGTAAATCCATTAAATTTTGGTACCAACATGGTGTCTTGTCTGATAAATTTCTTAACCTCATTATACCAGTCATCATCGCGTTGTATAGTTAGAATCTTTTCACGAAGGTTTTTCTGAAGAGATATCACTGAAAATATGAATGGTCTCTAAATCAACACATATGCCACTCTGTTCACTAATCCTTTTATCTAGGCAATCTCAAAATCGTACTCGCTAAGTAGTTCTGACCAACTCCTTTGTCGTGTGTTCAAGTCACTTTGCGTAAAAATGTGTTGCAAATCACAACGATCTGTTTTTAGTTCGAATTTCCATCCAATTAGGTAGAGTCTCCATACTCTCAAGGAATACATAATTGCCAATAACTCCAAATCATGTGTCACATAGTTCTCCTCGTGCTTTCTTAATTTTCTTGAGATGTAAGTGATCACTTGGTTGTCTTGCATCAAGACTCCGCCTAAGCCTTTCTTGTATGCGTCCGTGCATACCAAGAAGTCCTTGTCCATGTCAAGGAATTTTAGTATCGACGTTGTCATCAACAGCTCCTTGAGCCTTCAAAATTATTTCACACATTTCTTGGTCGATACAAACTTCTTGTTTTTCTTCTGCAGTTCCATAATCGAATTTTCTATCTTTGAAAAAACTTCGATGTACCATCGATAATATCCCTCTAAACCCATGAATCTACGTACTTTGGGGACATTGTTTGGCAAAAACCATTCAATAATATACTCTACCTTCATTGGATCCACATAGATACCTTCATCGGAGATAACATGCCCTAAATAATGAATCCTTGATTGATAAAAAGAGCATTTTGACAGTTTCCTGTGTAATTTTTTCTCTCACAAACACTATAGTACCAAGCGTAAATGTTCATCATTTTCTTCTATTGTCTGAGAATATATCAAAATGTCGTCAATGAATACTTGAAATTTTTTTTCCAAGTATTCGCGAAACACCCCATTCATCAAGCTCATAAATACCCCTGTGGCATTTTTTAGTCCAAATGGTAACACGATAAACTCATAATGTCCAAACCTCATCTTAAATGTGGTATTAGGAATTTATTCCGCCTTGATCCGTAATTGGTGATACCTTGATCTCAATTTGATCTTTGAAAACACTGTCACACCTTTCATTTGACCAAACAAATCATCTATTCTTGGAAATGGATATTGGTTCTTGATCGTTTCCTTGTTCAATTGATGGTGGTTAATGCAGAGTCTCCACGACCCATCCTTCTTCTGTATGAAAATAACAGGTGCACCCAAAGGTGACACACTTGTACATTTAAGTCCTAGGTCCAACAACTCTTTTAGTTGAATTTTCAACTCATGTAACTCAGGGTTCGACATCTGATAAGGTGTTCTTGCTATCGGTTCAGTTCTAGGTTTTAATTCGATGGTAAATTCCAATTCCTTTTTAGGTGGAAAACCTGGTAACTCTTCTAGTAACATGTACGCAAACTCGCGTACTACCATAAGTTTTTCTAGTCCTTCTGCCATGCCCTTGTCATTCAACACTAAGATTTCATATAGCTTGCATCCTTTGCGCATTCTCTTCCATAGCTGAAGGGAAGAGATGAACCTTAGAGAAACTCCCTAATTTCTTCCTACAATCACTTGTCTCTTTCCCTTATCATCGATCAAACACAACCATTTCATCTTACAGTTGAGTATCGCCTCATGCTATTCCAACTAGTACATACCAATTACGACATCATAATATCCTAATATCATGACATACAGGTTGGCCATTGTGACAAAATATCCCAGGTTAAGGATACAGTCCATAACCTTTCCTCCAACCTTATTCTTGGCTCCCGAAGCCATTTCCACATAGCTAAAATCATCATGTTCAACTGCATTTAACTTAATTATTTTTATCACTACACCATAAATAAATCTCTCTGTAGCACATAGATCTATCAAAATACTAAATTTATGGTTCATGATGGTACGTGACGTCTTGAGCATAGTAGACTGGTGCTCAGCCTCGTGGTTATTCACTACTGCATGAATCTGGTGGGCCCTTTGCAAATCTCCTATGGTAGTGTGTCCAGCTGACCTGGCTGCTCTGGCCCTCTCAACTGGGTAGTAACGTTGGTAATGTGGATCTCCACATGTCCATCACCTAGTATTCGGTCCAGTACTCTTGGTCCCTAGAGTAGAATCTGATGGATCATCAACCTGGAACCCTGGATTGTTCTGCTCAAGATGCCTAAACTGTTGTTACTGCAGACAACATTGTTGCTAGTGTTGTGGTCCTTGGTAGGGAGTCCGCTGCTAAGGCACCAGTCATCATGGTGTCATGAACATGGATCCTCTCGGAGTGCCTTGATACCTTGATGGATGTCTAGCTGGTGTCTGATGTTGCTGCACACCAGATGTCACCTGTCTCGTCGATCTCACAGGAGTCCTACTCTGACCCCTATTGATCATCTCTTCCTCATCTATGAGGGCCTTTTGGATAACATCGTGCAACTTCTGAGGCATTAATATCCTCACTTTCGCATGAATGCTGACGTTAAGTCCGAACATGAATTTGTTGAACTTAAGCTTCTCGGTGTTCATATGTGGAGAATACCTAAGCAACTCCATGAAACAAGCCTCATACTAGGGCACTATATGACCGCCCTATCGTAAGGCATTAAACTCATTGAGATGACGCTCAATGAATTCCTCAGACATATACCTCTCTCGGAACCACTCCTCGAACAGTTCCCATGACATGTCTTCGACGACCATGTTCAGTTGTGGAAGGCATATCTTCCACCATAGAAGAGTGCTCCCCTTCAACTGAAATACCACCATGCATACTTCCATGTTGGAGGTATAGTCACGAACTACAAAGAACATCACCATGTTATCCAACTATGATTTGGCAGCTGCACCATCTGTGGCACCCAAGAACTCGAGAAACTTGACCTTATCGACTTCTCGGTGAATGATACCAATATCGATTGGGGTGCGTGGTGGACCCTCAGGGGGTATCGATGCCCTGGCCTCATCTCTATCTATATGGCTAATAAAGGACTCTGACATCCTCTAAAAGGACTTCAATAACCCAACCACATTCCCCACAACAATTTTTTCCTATCCATTGAATTGTTCTTCTCCTTGGGGGTTAGACCCCTCTGGCGTGGATGCTACTTGAGGCATATCACCTCCTCCCCTAGCCATGGATTATTTTAGGGGATAAATTTCTCTCATGGGCTAATTTTCCATGTTTTTGCCCAAAAAAGATTCGCCCAAATTCTATAGGATAAAATTATTTTACCTTAAAAATAGCCAAAAATTTATACAAACTATATAAATTCCTTAGAAATTTGAATATTTTTACAAAAATATCGCCAAATATTTATAGTTGGCATATGAAGGATTACTAGCATTCACCAAGGTTTCTACATTTTAAAATAGAGTTCCATCCTTAAAATCATCCCTACCCCTAGCACCATGTCGTCTGCCTCTGTGATGTCCTCTAACCATGATTACCTACACAGACACAATTCAATTTAATTAGTGATAAATTATTAATCAAGTGGTTATACAGTGAAAGGTGCAATGATCCCTAGTCGTAGGTTTGAACCCACTTTGATACCATATGTAACAACCCTCCATTACGTAAGAGAAAAGTTGAAGCACGGAAGGATTTTTTTTTCTTGCTTTAGGAAATTTATACATCACAGTTAGTAGCAACATCATCGACACATTATCCAATATATTAAAAAAACCATATTAATGCATTAAAAATCAATCATGACACAAAACTGACACATCATCACCATGAATAACGATATAGATATCGATGCATTAACACAAATAAACAACAATAAAAAATCATTGCATTCTACAATTAATAATGACACATAAACAGTACAAATCATGAATTTCTCAACTCATCTCATAAGTATAATCATCAGATAACACAGGATAACATGAGATAACATAACGATAACCTAAGGATCATAAATATAATCATAAGAATCACATAAGATACTACCCACCCAACCTACCCTACAAGGTTAAGACCTCTAGGACACATAATCAACTCTCAAGCCTAGGTTCCAATTGATTTTAACCATTTAAGGTCTTAGGGCTGGAGACTATTCTGAGGAACAAGGAGGTGTCTACTTCCCATTAATACAATCAATTCCCAACTAACTATGCTAAAATGACAACATCAATGAAATCAAATTCATCAATCCAACAATCCTAGTCCACAATTAAGCATGGCGTGCAAGTTATCATTCTTATAACACAACATAGACCACATTAACTCCAAGGCGCAAAAGAAAATATCATTTATGTCCATAGCGCAAATACCAATCACAATAACAACCATCCATCTTAATAAATTTTCATTTTGCGCATGAAGACTAGTATTTAAAACCATAGATTATATTATATTTTAGTGCTCGCAAGGAGTCTAACTACTAAACTAGTCCTACATCACATTATTGAATTGCGCATGAGCATTCTATGTAATTAATCCATCTTTTACACATCAACCATGCAAGACACATGAGATATCAACTTTATTTTTCAATTCGCAAGAGAATAAAATTAGTAAATCAATCATAATTTGATAATACTTAAGGGAGCAATAGTAACCAAAATTCTAATTGAATCATGCAACATTGATATTCAAGGGCGCAAGGTAATCTAGTTATTAATCCATCATACATTGACAATTTAATGGCGCAAGAAAATAGTTGTTAAATCAACATATAAAAAAAAACATTCATAGTGCGAGGAGTCCTATGACTAAACAACACTCCAAAAATCATACTTTTGTTGCACACAAAAGGTCTAATATATATACAACATACATTACATTTAATTTTCAGTGCGCACAACGGTTCTATTTATTTAACTAGTCATTGATTGACAATGAAAAATCAATGTGCAAGAGACACTATCCATTATTCATGGAACAACGAATTCTCAGTGCTTATCATACACTAACATCACACATTATGTCAAAACTTTAAATTGTTATGCTAAACAATATTGTACATGGCCAAAAAACGTTATCAATCAACCCATTTTGTTATGTAATATGCTATTAAAAGTGTAAGACTAACTAAATATGTGATAAAGGTGGATTGACCAAAGCCACATAAAAGTAGAAAATGAAAAAGTAAATAATACAATAACCATAGTGTTGAAGGATGTATGACCATAATCAAATAGTACAATTTTGAATAAAATAAGGATACCATTTTATCATTTTGGAATTCTATCCCATAATTCTTAAAATTGAATAAAGTATGAATAAAATTTTATTAATTGGGGCCAACACATTTTAATCGACCATATGAACCACATAACTTACTACACACAATAATAAACATCTAAAGGTAAAATTAATAACATTTAATCGATCATGTAATAAACCTTTAGTTTTAACAATTAAGAAGCAACTAAATGAATAATTAACAAATATACATATGATTTCAATTACCCCATCACAAGATGATTAGAAGGCATAACCACTGAGTATACAGGTGGAATTTCACAGAGAAATAAGAAGTAAAACATCACTAGCGAGGGATATTAAACTGTTTCTTAAACAAGGAGAGAGACGTTGAGGAACACGCCTGCACAATGCAGAGAAGGTGGATGTGAAATTGTTGTGGTAGGAAGAGTGAATACACTAGAAATAAAAATGTTTGAAGACTAGGAGATACTGACAACTGAATACAAGTTTAAGGACATAACTCAAGCTAACATTTGATGTGCCAAGCATTGAAGGAGAAGAAGAAAATATAATAGTTAGATAGCTGAGAAGAGATACCCAAGGTTGTTGGTAAATATCATGATTATTGATTAAAGAATTTCATATGACTTCCCTTACACACAGGGGGTAAGGTGTTCACACACAATCGCAGGGTACTAAGATGCATGGTTGTTGGGCAAGGACCACAAATTTTGTTGGCCATTGGCCACAGAATTTGTTTGGAAAAGGAGTGATCCATCGAGCCTTGTGTTCTACCCAAAAATGTTGAGAATTAAATGAGAAAATAGACGTATAAGCCTGGAAATGCAGGGAAACTTTAATAATGAAATTATGTGTAAATACATCAGAAATCATTAAGAATTCAGGGAGAATATCGTTGTACATAGAATGGATGACAATGGGAAAAATTCAAGATGAAATGCTGGGAAAAAAACAAAAATAAATGTAGTGCCTTGAGGGTTATATTGCTGCAAGAGATGCCCGAATTCGTTGGACGAAAGTTTTATAAAATGCAAAGGTAAATAGGGGTTAAATTTACTAAGCAAGCATAGAGAAATCAAATGCTATCCATCTGGCAATTAATCCATGGAAAAACACAAAGAAAGGATATGTTATTCGTCTGGAAATTAATCCATGGTAAAACATAGAGAAAGGAGATGTTATCCATCTAGGAAAGGGTTTGAAGAAAAAATGCAAAGATACCTATACAATTCATGGAGAAAAATTCATAGAATATGAATGCTATTCACTAGGAGAATTTAAAAAGACACAGATAACAATATCTCAGATATTTGAAAAAAAAACTAGAGATTTTAGGATGTGAGTGCAAATCTATAGCTGGGAAATCACATGCAATAATTGTTCAGGGAAAAGGAAGGGTGCAAAGGTGTATACACTGAGCCAACCGTTGAGAAGGGAAATCATAAAGAAACAAAAGGAAATATCATTAAGGGTTCAAAAAAAAATCATGAGCATAACAAGAAACATTATACTAACTAAGCCTCATCAACAAATAGGAAAATGGCGAACTGAGATCGCTCTCAGAGATCTATACATCAATTTTTAATCACATTTCTTGGCGAATATAATAAAAACTCATTACAAATTAAAGGTTTGCAATTAAAATCCTCAAGAGAGTACTGTAACCAAAGACGAGGTTTTGAAGATATTCTCTTGCACTTGCGCTCTGTCCAACTCCATGCTTTCTAATAGAGACCTCACTGGTACCTCCCAGCCAACACTAGGAGTACTCTTCTTCCCCCTTAGCCCCCCGAGATGCAAAGGTGCCACACACAACCACAACTAGAGAAATCTAGATCCCAGTGCACCTCACAAGGTAGAGATACCACTCTCTTTTCGAGATGGGTATCCCAACTCTCACCAGTTGTTGTAGGAAAATCTCTCTACAAACAGGTAGATCACCTCTAAGAGCTTGACCCTAACTCTAAGACAGAAAATGCTTAACGTGGACACTGACTTCCTTTCAAATCTATCTAAACTAGCACATGAGAAGGAAGGAGAATAGAAGTACCTTTGTATCGATGTTTGTCCCTGCACGCTCCGAATTTCGCTTCGATGCTTTGCTCCTCATTGAGTCCTGTAGACAAACACGATACGACCACTTCCTACTCTATTAATGTTAGCTTGAAAACAGATCTATCTATCAAAGATAAGTTCATGCAACATTAGACACAAACTAGAAAGAAACAGGCCAAGTGTGTCATATTGATGAGAATAACGACATCAGTACTTACAATCGTAGATGTGAATGCGACAGCTTCGTCAGGTCCCCTTCATCTAACCCTTGCTCGAAAGATCCACAACCTGGATGAAGGCAGCTTCACTGATCACTCTCCTTTGGCTGATTGTGTGTTTCCTATGAGATCATAGGTTTCATGCAATAATTCTTCCTCCTCTTCCACCATCATAGAGCTTGCTTATATAGGTTAAGAGGAGCTTAACCTCTTGAGTTATCCTTAGAACAAGTTGGGGAACCTCTTCTTTAGATTAGGGATCTCCTGATGAAACCAATAATTTGAATGAAACTGCCTTTTAATCTTGAAATATCCTCCCCTTATTCTCCTCAACGGGCCAACTACTGCCTCAGATTAGGCAGTGCTCTTGCAAAAGGGGTAACAGAGCATTGTAGCGCTCCCTGAGAAGCTTAACGGAAGTGCTAGCGCTCCAAAAGTGAGTAGCGCTCCTGTAAAAGGGCAGAAGAGAGTTATAAAACTCCCTTAAGCCTTGTAGGGGGGCACCAATGCTCCTAAGGCTGATATAGGGGAGTTCTCACCCTCAAAACCATTGTTTTAGAGCTCTTTTCAAGTGTCAAGAGTCCCTTGACTTCAGTTAAGCAGTTCTCCTTCTCCAAACCAAGTACATGAGATGTTTTAAGTGCCTCCTTAGTGTCATCATTATGGCAGTATGCTTGAATGATGTTTTTGACACTTGTGAACAACTTGCGACACTTGCGAAAGTTGTAAGGAAGATGAGACACTTACGACAATTGAGAGGAGTATGCGACACTTATCCAGTTGAGTAATTTCGACATGTAACAGAATGTCCCCCAAAGTATGAAGTTAGAAGATGTGAACTGATGATTGAACTACTTTGTAGACATTCAAGCAAGGGTATAGACTCGGAGAACCTGACGGAAGCTGCACACAAACATCCAACAAATATCATGACATATTTCAAAACCCAAGGCAGGCATACCTATGCTTGGGTGATCAAGACTTGCGAGATATGGCCGCCATAAAATACACTACAGATCCATAATTGTATTGACAAGAAGGTATAGCCATTGAAGATACAATGTGGATCTATACTCTGATGACTCGGACTGATCGTAGCCACAAAGAATACACAGTGGATCTACGAAATGATAAAACATAGCCACGACCAATACAAAGTGGATCTATGTGACAGTGTATGTGTTCTTTGTCCAATAGAAATTCCTTCACAGCCTAGGAAAAGCATATATCAAAGTGATCACTCAACAGGGATGATTTTAAGGATAGAAAATTATTTAAAAAGGTAGAAACCTTGGTGAATCTTACTAATCCTTCATATGTAAACTATAAATATTTGGCGATATTTTTGCAAAAATATTCAAATTTCTAAGTATTTTATATAGTTTTTATAAAATTTTGTCTATTTTTAAGGTAAAATGATTTTATCCTATAGAATTTTGGCGAATCATTTTTAAAATAGCGAATATCATTTTTGGAGAAACCATGGAAAAATAGCCCATGAGCGAAATTTAGCCCCTAAAATCATCCCTGTCACTCAACCCAGGGTCTTCTTACCAGTCCCCATATGGTACGAATCTGACCATGTGAATAGATGTCCTGATGTCGAACATGGCAGAAACCACTTGATTACCGGTCAATGGTGTGAACCGTTAATAAGTGCGAGGGAAATCACCATTAATGTCAATGATTCCCAAGGTACCCTAGTAAATTATAGCGAATGCGAATAGATGAGTTGAGGTCAAACATCCATGGAATCATTCGATAAGGGATCAATGATGTAAACCCACTGTCGAATGTGAGGAGGCCTTCCATTGAGGCATGCAAGTCCCAAAGTACTAACTAGTTTCTGAGCCTAATTCCTAGATAATGTATTGGAGTCGATAGGAATAGACTCATCGAGGGAGGGCCTTTATGTATCCCCCATCAACGACACGAAACGAACATGGAATGATATAGGTTTTGAGGCAAGATATTTGGGATGGCTGACTCTCGAGGCAGATACTTCCCTTGAACACTGAGGCACGACAACGAAACATGACATGGACCAAAACTATGCAGTGGGTACTATGACTTGCGTCAGGTGAACCAAAGGAGTGAAAGGAACTCGAAGTATTTCCTCAGTGTAGAGGTTCACCGACTTATGATATGTGCAAATGACAAAGTGTCATGTTCAAGGGCGATTCTAAGAAGTGCTGGATGATGTTCTCAAAAGATTGCTTGGCTTGCTCCTTTCAATTTTTCCCCCCCATCCAGATAGATGAGTACCTCTTTTTGATTGAATGATCTTGAGGAGGATAACACATGCTCGATATAACTTACCTTCAGTAAGTTCCTCTTCATTTTTTTAACGAACCAAAAGAAGTAAGGGATCGATCCCATATGGGCCTATCGATGTGTGCTTTAACAAGTCCAAAGATAGAAAAATCGAAGGTTTTTTAGGATTATGGAGTTTGGAAAAACACTTAAAAGAGCACTCTCTCAGTTCCTTTTTCGTACAGTTGTCCAACGAGAGCGAAAAATGGTTAAACTATCGCTTGAAAGACGCCCTTTCTGACCTTTTAACGAGTGTGAAAAGAAGCAATGTCACTCGACAATCTTTTCATATTTAGAGAGTCTGAAAAGGGTTTAAAGTAGACTCCAGGGGGGTTCCTTTTTTGTGTGTTTGTTATCCATATGGGTCCAAAAAAGAGATAAAAGTTTACCCGGTTATGTTCTCATATTATCGAGCTCGAGAACGAATTAAGACTATGCTCATAAATGCGACAAGGTAGATAATCCATCAGAATTGTCGGGAAACCTGTGATGCCAAAAACTACAAACCAGGGTTTAGTAAAGCCATTATGTCATTAGAGAAACCCAAAAATGACTATACCTTATGAAAAATGAAAATTTATAAATAACAATTGATTGAAATTTCATTTACCATTTCATTTTGCATAGGGATTTTGGATTAGTGGAGAATCTCATTTTGAAGTGGATCATGTTTTTCTCACTGCCGGAGCTATGGTTCACCGTTTTGCTTGCCATTTGGACCAGGTAGGTGTCCATCTCTTGCTCTTTCAATTGCATGGCTTGGTATTCATTTTCATAGCATAATTTATTTTGAAATATGAATCCCTAAGTTGCCCCAATTAGAACCAAATCGGCCTCTTCGAAAATCAATGGAAAAATAGGATTCGTTTTGCAAAAACGTTCTAGGAAAGGATGGTTAAGATGCTAATGTCCTATAAGTCAATTAGATAGGTCGTTTTTTAGCAAGGAATCCATGAGAAAACCCCCACGCACGCCCACGCAGCCATAAAATCGTTTTGATCTTTTTAAACGTTTTTATCATCATTTGACGAATGTTAAATGCTTAAGAGAGGGAGTGGTGGTTATAAAGAGTGTGTGGTTATTTTTAAATGATGCGGGCATCTTATTTCATGTGTTAAATTGCTTTTGAAAATTGTCGAAATTGCCAAAATGTGGAAATAATGGATTTCTTGATTTCTTTGTTTTGTAGATAACTTCGGCAACCATGATCGAGTGGAAAGAGAGGGAACATGAGATGGATGACTTAGCCACCTTGCGGAGTCCTCACACATGGGCCGCTTTGCGATCTTGTGGTTTTCTCAAATTCTTCAAGTTGCAAAAAATGAAGAGAGAGATTTTATTTCTCGAGCATATGATTGGCCTCTGGGATGTTGCAGAACAACGACTCTGAATTGGCACACAACTTTTAACCATTGAGTTAGAAGACGTGTACTTTTTGACCGGCCTCTTGAAAAGAGGGGTCCCCATATTGTTCTCTAGGCAGAGGGCGCTATGTGAACAAGTGGATGTGTATCTGGCACACCACTATATCCCAGGAGCAAGGCTAGTAGGGGGTAGAATCCCTATCAAGGATATTCGATATTTTCCCCTCCGGTCTATACTGTTTTCTATCACGAGCGTGACAGGAAGCACTAGCGCTCATCTGGCATCAATATTGTAGGTGGCTTACGGTGTTCAATGTTTGGAACCAACACTGTTCAACTGGAGTGAAGGGTTCCTTCGAAACATGAAGGAACAGATTTCATGGTGCAGGACTGGATAGAAGCAGTTTGGTTATGGCTCATTTTTGGTCTCGTTTTTTCTAGAGCGCATCCCCCAGATGCAGCCTCAGATAGCATTTGCGGTGCGACCGGTGGATGAACCGAGGATGGAGAGGTGGACTAGTCTGTCTCCAAGGCTAGTGTAAGAGTCAGAGTTCCATTTCACTAGCGATTTCTTTGCCTGGCTGAGACAACAGTATCTCTAGATAGAGGACTTCCCTTATGCCGAGGTAGATTTTCGTGTGAGCATGGATTTGATTTTTCCCGTGGGGGAAGACTGGGATGAGTCAGGTAAGAGACTGAGCCATACCTTGTCTAGTTTTTGTTTTTAAAGTTTTTGATGTATATATTTTTTTTGGGTATGTATAAGAGTTCTAACAAATGTATTGTTTCCAACATGCAGACAAGGGAGCAGCGTGTCTGGCTGATGTACTGGTACCAGGACGTCATGGGGGCATCCCGATTGCAGAAGATCTGACAGTACCAGTGATGGGTCTCCGGGAGGTTGAGAGAAACCTCCAAGGCCTTACGATGGACATTCCTCCTTTGTGGAGGGAAGAAGTGCCTTTACATCTGCAGCGGCACACTGTGGGAGTACCAGAGAATATCAATTCTCTATTGAGGCGTGTAGTGCGCGCAATGGTGTGTTACTCATAGCACAATGTAGTGCGGGGAGATTAGAGTCTCTCCGGTGATCATATTTTTGTATGCCTTGTTAGGCAACATTGTATGGGTGGAAAGACCCAATATTTTTCCCTTCTACATACTTTTTGATGTAATACAAACATTTTAGTCACGTCATATATATATATATATACAGTTTTGAGTTTTTATGATGCCAATGATTTGTACATGATGATGTCTGTGATGTGTTTTAATTTACATGTAATGTACAATTTTTCTTTCTTTGAATCTAATATGTGGGAAAGATACTGATCCATGATATAATTAGCTAATGAATTCGAAACACTATTAAGTTCTCTTGGAATGTGTCTATATTCAATGTAATCGAACATTCATTCTAGACGGCAAAATTGTAAGGGTAGATGTAGTAGGATAGGACTACGGATAGCGTAGATACGGTTGAGTTGATAAACCATGAGTTGGGAGTCTAAGTATACAATGATATGGGATATACCTAGGGAGGAGGCTTGGGTCAACAGTTCGATGACAACGTGATATTCTGCCATATTGTTGGTTGCTAGTCTTAAGCAGATGCGTCCTGAACTCACCACCTCGTCAAACTAGTAAATAACCCATGCTGTCGAAGCAATGTTCTGGGTACGTCGGCTAGCGCCATCCGCGAACCCAAAAAAGATAGGAAAGGAAGACGTCATCTGCGCATGAAAACACATGCACAATCATGAGTGGCAATGGTAAAGACTCGAGCACGCGAAATAAATAGACACACCAAGCTAAAATACAATAATGTACAAAGTACAAATGCTAGGTGATCTAGGCATAGTACTTTTTAAGGTAAACCCCGTTTCGAGGCTCTCCCAGGGAAATTCCATCATGATCAACTAATTCGTAGGCACCTTTATGTAGGACACATTTCACGATGTAAGGACTGTGCCACATGGGTTCTAACTTTTAGTTTCCCAATTTATCATGAGCTTGGTCATAAACGAGGACTAAGTCTCCTTCTGCAAAAGTCTGAGGGTGGATGGACTTTTCATATTGACTCTTAATTCGTTTCTGATGTGCCTCATTGGTGAGAGAAGCATCGCGACATGTTTCGTCCAATTTGGATAGATACAAGAATCGTTCTTATTCAGCAGAAGTATGGGGCAGGAGTTCGATTTTTAGTTTGAGTGATGGAATCTCACACTTGATTGGTGGGACGACTTCAATTCCATAGACCAACTGGAAAGGAGTGAATCTAGTTGAAGTTTTCACAGAAGTGCGATAGGACCAGAGAGCGAAGAACAATTGTAAATGTGACGATGTCTTGTTTTCCCCTACCATGCATTGGATCATAGTTTTTAGGACTTTGTTGATAGCCTCAACTTGTCTGTTCGCTTGAGGGTAGTAAGGGGATGATTTTTCATGGAGAAAACCCAATTTGACATATAACTCGCTCATCATCTAGTTTTTAAAGTGTGCACCATGGTCAGTGACAATGGAACGTAGTACACCAAAATGAGTTATGATGTGGTTGAAGAGGATTAGACCTACAGTATGACCATCATTCAGGAAGGTATGCATAGCCTCATCCCATTTAGTGAAGTAATTGACGACGACAATGATGTAACCGTACCCCCCGGCTGAGGTAGGCTTACACTGCATGAAATCGATACCCCATTTGGTAAAGGGGTCGATGGCGATAATAGGGTGTAGTGCAGTGGGGTGGGTGCATGCCTTCTTGTTAAATATTTGGCAGGGTGGGCATTTTTTGACAGCCTCGATGCAATCTTTAAAAATCGAGGGCCAAAAGTAGCCGCCATGTAGGATTTTTTGGGCTGTGGCCATCCCGAAAAGGTGACCGCCACAGGCACCAAGGTGACAATCGTTCAAAATGCGTTCAGCCTCCTCATGAATCAGACATCACCGGAGGATGTTGTCAATACCTCGATGATATAAGGTGTCGCCGATGATGAGATAACGGTGGGCGTGGTGACGGATGCGTCAACGCTCTTCGCGAGAGATGTTGGGCTGAAAACGTTGGGTTTGAAGGTAGAGGAGAATGTGTTCGTACCAAGGCTCAGAGGTGCTTATGAGGAAGAGAGACTCATCGGGAAGAGAATCTCTAGGTTCAATTTTTTCATCGGCATGAGGGAGAGCGCAGATGAGCTCGGCAAACACCAGGGATTTTTTGGCTTTGGCCTTTGTAAACTCCAGATCGAATTCTTGAAGAATAATGATCCATTTTGAATATTTTTCCCCAAGTACTTGACGTGTCAAGACATGGTACATAGGGTTGGAGTTTGTGATTACCGTGGTGGTGTGTAATAAGATGTAGTCGCGGAACCTTTGGACAGCAATGACGGCTGCCAGAGCCAGTTTCTCAACATGTGAATATCTGAGTTCGGGTCCAGATAAACTCTTGCTTAGATAATAAATCACATGTTCTTTGCCATTGGGGTCTTCTTGAACTAACACCATCGCAATGGTGGAAGTAGAAGCAGCCAAGTAAAGGATATAATCCTTTGTATATTCAGGGGGATGTAACAAAGGTGCGTGGGTCAAAGTGTGCTTGAGAGCATCGAATGACCGTTGGGTGGTTGCATCCCAGATGAAAGGGATGTTATTTTGTAGTAACTACATAAATCCTTTAGTGATCTCTGCATAGTTGCAGATGAAACGAAAAATAAAGTTTGCTTTGCCTTGCAAACTCTGGAGTTGGGTTAAATTGGTAGGTTGGGGTAAGGCTAAGATGGCATTGATCTTTAAGGGATCCACCTTGATCTCGTCTTTGGAGACAATGAAACCAAGGATTCGACCGGATTCGACAGCGAAAATGCATTTGTGTGGGTTCAGACGAATACAGTAGAACCTACATCGAAGAAAAATCACTCATAAATGATCAATGTGATCGGATCGATTTAGCAAATGGGCGGGTAAATCATTGAGATACGGTTTTGCTATATGTTTGATGTCATGAAAAGCATACGACATGGCTCGCTAGAAAGTAGCTCCAACATTTTTAAGGAAAAAAGGTATCTTTCGGTAGGTGAAAGTACCCCAAGGGAAGATGAAGGTTGTCTTGTGTTGATCCGCAGGCAAGATTTCAATCTGGTTATATCCAGAAAATCCATCCATGAAAGAGAAGATTACGCTCCCTACACAATTGTCGATGTTTTGATTGATGAAGGGCATAGGGTAGTTGTCCTTGGGACAAGATTTGTTGAGATCTCGATAATCCACGCAAACACGGATGGTCCCTTGTTTCTTGGCAACCGAAACAAGGTTGGAAACTCATTCGGTTAAAGGGACGGGATATATGAAGCCAGATTTTAGAAGTTTTTCAACTTCCACCTTAATAGCTATGATTTTCTTGGGATGAACTAGGAGAAGTTTCTGTTGAACCGATTTTGTGTCAGGGTAAGTTTTGATTTCGTGTACGACGATTGGAGGGTCGATCCGTGGCATTTCCTCGTAGCTCCATGCGAAGACATCGCAAAATTCTTTAAACAAAGCGGTGTAATAGACCACTTCATAGGGTGTGCAATTAGCACCTAGATTAATGTTTTCCACGACACCTTCTTTGATCGAAATGTCGATCGTGAGCATAGTAGAGATGTTACTGATGTTCCCCTCAGAGAGAGTATCTTGTGTGAGGATAGAATATTGCAGATCATGGGTAACGTCAGATGGGAAGACAGAGTGTGTGTCTCCACAAATTTCTTCCAATGGTGGAAGAAAAGAGGATCGATGATGGTTATCATCCCAAGGTAAGTCATCGATGCTGAGCATTTCCATAATTGATTCGTCCGAAGGGAAAATGTGGGAAATGTAATCGACGACAGATGATAGGGAATCCAGCCATGAGGGCATCGAAAAAGCATCAGATGCCAATGAATGTGAATTGTTGGAAGAGGGAGAAGCATATTGGATAGCTACGTATGCAGCTTTGGATGGGCTAAGTGGCATAGTGTCACTGAGCACATCGAATTCCAAAGGAATAGGCACAATCCAGGGTTCATATGATTCCAAGGATTGATAAGGCATAGTCAAGACCATATTGACAATGACAATATGGTGTGAAGTAGGTGGAAGTAGTGTAGGGAAAGTACCCATAAGGCTAGAATATTTCAATAAGCCAACACCAACGCTTTCATACGTAACTATGTGGTCTCCCAAAAAAGGAATGTTGTTGGTGGCAGGGATGCAGGCATCAGGTGTACATAAATCAAGTTGATCGATGGTGACAATTTTGCCTTGATGGGGGAATTGTACACATCGAAACACTGACGAGGCAATGGTAGTCATAGCGTAGAACCAACTTCTTCTGAGCAATAGGTTGTAATCGAGGGGAGTATCAACCACCTCGACATCAACGGTAACAGTTTTGCCTCCCAAATGAACAGCTAAGGATTGCAATGATCCATGAGGATGAAAACCTCATCCATCGAAAGCATGTAACATCATAGGGGATTTGTTAAGGGCAGGCGATTTCAATCCTTTCCAACAGGCTAGAAACATGACACAGGTAGAGGCTCCCTCATCCAGTATAGTTTGATGGATTTGTTGATTGTGAACAACAACATCGATTTGCAAAGCTAGATGGTGGGAGAGTCATGGTTGATGGTCATCTAGATTAAATGTGAGGTTGTTTGATGACTCGGGATCAAAAGCACCGATAGTGGCTAAGAGCATTCTACGTTGGCTGGGACAGTGTTGTAGAACTTCCAAGGTGGACATAGCACACGGTGTCTGGGTCAAATATTCTACAATATTGTAATTTTGGGCAACCCGTGAGTTAGGATTGAAAGTATATTTCCGGATGGTTCTCTTAGGAGGGCGTAAGATAGATTCAAAAGATGGTTTCTCAATCTGGAGTGGCCCGGATGGAGGGCTAACAGATGGAGGATTAGCAGAGGATAGCAATGGGTCCGACGAAGAACCGTTAGTGATATTCGGCTTATCAGGTTTAACTGGCGTGTCATATGTCATAGAGCGAGTGGTTAAATTAACCCCGTTAAACATGTAAATGTGGGTGTTGTAGGAAAATCTCCCTGTGGACAGGTAGATCACCTCTAAGGATTGACCTTAATCCTAGACAGAAAAATGCTTAATGTGGACACTGACTTCCTTTCAAATCTATCTAAACTAATGCATGAGAAAGGAGGATATGAGAAGTACCTTTCATTCGACGTTTGTCCCTGCATGCTCTGAGTTGCGCTCCAATCCTTTTTCTCCTCGCTGAGGTCTGTGGACAAAACAAGATACGACCACTTCCTACTCTATTGACATTAGATTGAAAACAGATCCATCAATAAATGATAAGTTCATGTGGTATCAGACACAAACTAGAAAGAAACAGGCCAAGCATGTCATATTAATGAGAATAACGACAGCAGTACTTACAATCGTAGATGCGAATGCGACGACTTCATCAAGTCCTCTTCGTCCAACCCTTGCCTGAAAGATCCACAACCTAGATAACAGCAGCTTCACTAATCACTCTCTTTTGGCTGACTGTCAGTTTCCTCCAAGATCATAAGTTTCATATGTTTAGTTCTTCCCCCCTTTCCACCATCATGGAGCCTGTTTATATAGGTTGGGAGGGGCCTAACCTCTTGAGTTATGTTTAGAAACAGTTAGGAACCATCTCCTTGGATCAGGGATCTTTTGATGAAACCAAGAATTCGAGCACAACTACCTTCTAATCTTGAATGATCTCCTCCTCATTCGACTCAATGGGATAACAATTGACCCAGAATAGGGAGCGCTCCCCCAAAAGGGGCATCAGAGCGTTGTAGCGCTCCTAGTGTGCCTTGGGAAAGAGCCAACACTCTTAAGATGAGAAGTTCTCCTCCAGAAGGGATTAAGGGGTCCCTATAGCTTTTACAGGGCAGAGGGAATTACCTGAGCAGGTGGACGTGTATCTGGCACGTCATTGTGTTCCGGGAGCAAGGTTGGTAGGGGGCAGGATCCCTATCAAGGATATTCGGGATATTCCTCCTCGATCCATATTGTTTTCTATCACTAGCGCGACTGGTAGCACTAGTGCTCATTTGGCTTCGAGGTCACAGGTGGCCTATGGCGTTCAGTGTTTAGAGCCAACACTGTTCAATTGGAGTGCAGCGTTCCTTCGGAATGTGAAGGAACAAATTTCTTGGTGCAGGAATGGCCAAAAACAGTTTGGCTATGGCTCATTATTAGTCTCATTTTTCTTAGAGCGCATCCATCATATGCAGCCTCATATTGCGCTGGAAGTATGACCAATGGATAAGCCTCGGATGGAGAGGTGGACTAGCCTATCCCCGAGGTTAGTTTCAGAGTCCGAGTTCCGTTTTACTGGTGATTTCTTTTCCTGGTTGAGGCAGCAGTTCCTCTAGATCGAGGACTTCCCGTATGTTGATGTAGACTTCCATGGGAGTATGGATTTGATTCTTCCCAAGGGGGAAGATTGGGACGAGTCAGGTAAGAGACTAAGCCGTACCTTGTCTAATTTGTTTTTATGTTTTTGATGTATATGTATTTTTTTGGGTATGTAAGAGAGTGTTTAACAAATGTTTTGTCTTTAATGTGCAGACAAGGGAGAAGTGTGCCCAGCGGACATACCAGTGCCAGGACGTCGTGGCAGTGCCCCAGTTGTAGCAGACCCAGCAGTACCGGTGGTGGGCCTTCGGGAGGTTGAGAGGAACCTCCAAGGCCTTATGATGGGTATCCCTCCTCTGCGGAGAGGGGATGTGCCTTTGCATTTGCAGCGACACACTGTAGGGGTGCCAGAGAATATCAATTCTCTATTGAGACGTGTAGTACGCACAATATTATATTACTCAGAGAACAACGTAGTGCAGGGAGATTAGAGTTTCCCTAAGATCATGTTTTTGTACGCCTTGTCTGGCGAAGTTGTATGGGTGGATGAGCCCAATATTTTGTTCTCTTAGAGACTTTTTGATGTACTGTAAACATTTCAGTCACGCCATATATATATATATATACAATTTCGAGTTTTATGATGCCGATGGTTTGTACATGATGATGTCTGTGATGTGTTTTAATTTACATGTAATGTATAGTTTTTTTCTTTCCTTGAATCTTATATGTGAGCTAAATACCGATCCATGATGTAATTGGCTAACGAATCTGAAACACTATTAAGTTCTCTTGGAATGTGTCTATATTCAATGTAATCAAACATTCATTCGAGATGGCGAACTTGCAAGTGTAGACGTAGCAGGATAGGACTACGGATAGCGTAGATGCGATTGAGTTGATAAACCACGAGTTGGGAGTCTAAGTAGACAATGATACGAGAGATACCTAGGGAGGAGGCTTGGGTTAACAGTTTAATGACAGCGTGATCTTCTACCATATTGTTGGTTGCTGGTCCTAAAAATATGCCTCCTGAACTCACCACCTCGTCAAACTGATAAATGACCCATGCTGCCGAAGCAATGTTTCGGGTATGTCGGCTGGCGCCATCCGTGAACCAGAAAAAGATAGGAAAGGCAGACATCATCTGCGCATGAAAACACAAGCATAGTCATGAGTGGAAATGGTAAAGACTCGAGCACGCGAAAGAAAAGGCACACCAAACTAAAAATACAATAGTGTACAAAATACAGATGCTAGGTGATCTAGGCATAGTACCTTTTAAGGTAGAGCCCGTTTCGGGGCTCTCCCAAGGAAATTCCATCATGATCTACTAGTTCGTAAGCACCTTTATGTAAAACATGCTTCACGATGTAAGGACTGTGCCACATAGGTTCTAACTTTCCTGTTCCCAATTTATCATGTGCTTGGTCATAAACGAGGACTAAGTCTCCTTCTGCAAAGGCTCGAGGTTGGACAGATTTGTCATATTGACTCTTGATCCAT
>ML776821.1:1115843-1158431 GCA_009831015.1 Picea engelmannii
TAGGTTCTAACTTTCCTGTTCCCAATTTATCATGTGCTTGGTCATAAACGAGGACTAAGTCTCCTTCTGCAAAGGCTCGAGGTTGGACAGATTTGTCATATTGACTCTTGATCCATTTCTGATGTGCCTCATTAACGAGAGCAACATCACTGTGTGTTTCGTCCAGCTTGGATAGGTACAAGAATCGTTCTTCTTCCGCAGAAGTATGGGGCAGGAGTTCTACTTTCAATTTGAGTGACAGAATTTCGCACTCGATTGGTAGGACGACTTCAATGCCATAGACCAACTGGAATGGAGTGAATCCAGTTGAGGTTTTCACAGACGTGCGATAGGCCCAGAGAGCGGAAAACAGTTGTAAATGCCACGATGTCTTGTTTTCCCCTACCATGTGTTGGATCATGGTTTTTAGGAATTTGTTGATAGCTTCAACTTGTCCATTTGCTTGAGGATAGTAAGGGGATGAGTTTTCATGGTGAAAACCCAATTTGACGTGTAATTCNCTCATCATCTGGTTTTTGAAATGTGCACCATGGTCGGTGACAATGGCATGTGGTACGCCAAAACGAGTAATGATGTGGTTGAAGAGGAATAGAGATGCAGTACGACCATCATTCAGGAAGGTAGGCATAGCCTCAGCCCATTTTGTGAAATAATCGACTACGACGATGATGTAACCGTGCCCCTCGGCTGAGGTAGGCTTACATTGCATGAAATCAATACCCCATTTGGAAAAGGGGCCGATGGAAATAATGGGATGCAATGCAGTAGGGTGGATGCGTGCCTTCTTGTTGAAGATTTGGCAGGGTGGGCATTTTTTGACGGCCTCGATGCAATCTTTGAAGATCGAGGGGCAAAAGTAACCAGTACGTAGGATTTTTTGGGCTATGGCCATCCCGGAAAGGTGACCACCACAAGCACCAAGGTGACAATCGTTCAGAACGCGTTCAGCCTCTTCGTGAATCAGACATCGCCGAAGAATGGTGTCAATACCACGACGATACAAAGTATCGTCGAGGATGAGGTAACGGCGAGAGTGGTGACGGATGCGTCGACACTCTTCTCGAGAGATATTTGGCTGGAAGCGTCGGGTTTGAAGGTAGAGTAGAATGTCTCCATACCAAGGGTAAAAGGTGTTGATGAGGAAGAGAGACTCATCTGGAAGAGAGTCTTTAGGCTCAATGTTTTCATCGTCACTTGGGAGAGCACAGATAAGCTCGGCGAACACCAGGGATTTTTTGGCTTTGGCCTTTGTAAACTCAAGATCAAATTCTTGAAGGATCACGATCCATTTTGAATATTTTCCCCCAAGTACTTGATGTGTTAAGACGTGGTACATGGGGTTAGAGTCTACGATTACCGTGGTGGTGCGTAATAGGATGTAGTGGTGGAATTGTTGGACAGCAATGACAGCTGCCATAGCCAGTTTCTCGACATGCGAATACCTGAGTTCGGGTCCGGAAAAACTCTTGCTCAGATAATAAATCACGCATTCTTCATCGTTAGCATCTTCTTGAACTAACACCATCGCAATGGTGGAAGCAGAAGCGGCCAAGTAAAGGATATAATCCTTTGTATATTCGAGAGGATGTAACAAAGGAGCATGGGTCAAAGTGTGCTTGAGAGCATCGAATGACCGTTGGGAAGTGTCATCCCAGATGAAAGGGACGTTCTTTTGTAGTAGCCGCATAAATCCTTTAGTGATCTCGGCGTAATTGCAGATGAAACGGCGGAGAAAGTTTGCTTTGCCTTGCAAACTTTGAAGTTGGGTTAAGTTGGTGGGTGGGGGTAAGGCTAGAATGGCCTTGATCTTCAGGGGATCCACCCTRATCCCGTCTTTGGAGACGATGAAACCGAGGAGTCGGCTGGATTCGACAATGAAGATGCATTTATGTGGGTTCAGACGAATACGATAGAAATGACATCGAAGAAAAATTGCCCGCAAGTGACCGATATGATCGGGTCGGTTGGATGAATGGGTGGGCAAGTCGTCAAGGTAAGGTTCCATGATATGCTTGATGTTGTGGAAAGCATACGACATGGCTCGCTGGAAAGTGGCACCAGCGTTTTTAAGGCCAAAAGGTAGCTTTCGGTAGGCAAAAGTTCCCCAAGGGCAGATGAAGGCTGTCTTATGTTGATCAGCAGGTAAGATTTCGATCTGGTTGTATCCAGAAAAGCCATCCATGAAAGAGAAGATCACACTTCCCATGTAGTTATCGATGATTTGATCCATAAAAGGTGTAGGGTAGTTGTCCTTGGGACAAGCTTTGTTGAGATCACGATAATCAACGTATACACGGAAGGTCCTTCGTTTCTTGGCAACCGAAATGAGGTTGGAAACCCATTCCATCAAAGGGATGGGGTAGATAAAGCCAGATTTTAGAAGTTTTTCAACTTCTGCCTTTATAGCTGCCAGTTTCTTGGGGTGAATAGGGCGGAGTTTCTGTCGAACCGGTTTTGCGTCAGGGTAAGTCTTGATTTCATGTATGAAAATGGAAGGATCAATCCCTGGCATTTCTTCGTAACTCCATGCGAAGACATCGCAGAATTCCTTGAACAAAGCGGTGTAAGAAACCACTTCGTCGGGCGTGCAATTAGCACCAAGATTAATGTTTTCCACGACACCTTCTTTGACTAAAATGTCAATTGTGATTGTGGCAGAGATGTTACCCATGTTTCCCTCAGAGAAAGTATCTTGGGTGAGGATAGGGGATTGTGGAGCATTGGTAACATAGGGGGGAAGACAGATTGTATGTATTGCACTTCTTCCAAAGATGGAAGAAAAGAGGATCGATGGTGGTTGTCATCCCAGGGCAAATCATCAATGCTAAGCATTTCCATGATAGATTCATCTGAAGGAAAAATGTGGGAAATGTAATCAACGGCAGATGATAGGGAATTCAACCACGAGGGCATCGAGTATGTGTTGGGTGCCAGTGAATGTGAAGTGTTCGAAGAGGGAGAGGCGGATTAAATAGCTACGTATGCGGCCTTGGCTGGGCTAAGTGGCATGGTGTCACTGAGTCCATCAAATTMCAAAGGACTAGGCACAATCCAAGGGTCAGATGATTCGAAGGATTGATAGGGCAAAGTCGATATCATATTGACGACGGCCATATGAGGTGTAGTAGGTGGAAGTGGTGTAGGGAAGGTACCCATGAGGCTAGAATCTTTCAATAAGCCAACACCAACGCTTTCATATGTAACTAGGTGATCTCCCAAAAAGGGAATATTGTTGGTGGCAGGGATGCGGGCGTCGGGTGTACAAAAATCAAGTTGATCGATGGTGACAATTTTGCCTTGATGAGGGAATTGTACACATCGAAACACCGACGAGGAAACAACATTCATAGCATAGAACCAACTTCTTTCGAGCAATAGGTTGTAATCGAGGGGAGTGTCGACCACTTCGACATCAATGGTAACAGTTTTTCCTCCCAATTGGACGGCGAGGGATTGCAATAATCCATGAGGATGGAAACCTCATCCATCGAAAGCACGTAACATCGTGGGGGATTTGTTAAGGGCATGTGATTTCAAAACTTTCCAATAGGATAGAGACATGACATAGGTGGAGGCTCCCTCATCCAAAATGGTTCGATGGATTTGTTGATTATGAACAACAACATCGATTTGGAAAGCTAGCTGGTGGGAGAGTCACGGTTGATGGTTGTCCAGATTAAACGTGATGTAGTTGGATGACTTGGGATCGAAGGCGTCGATACCAGCTAAGAGAATCCTACATTGGTTAGGACAGTGTTGTAATACTTCCAATGCGGACATGGCACATGGAGCTTGTGCCAAATATTCTACAATATTGTAGTTTTGGGCGGCTCGTGAATTAGGATTGAAAGTGGATTTTCGGATGGTGCTCTTAGGAGGGCGTAAGATGGAGTCGAAATAAGGTTTCTCAATCTGAAGTGGCCCGGATGGAGGGCTAATAGATGGAGGATTGACAGCAGATGGTAAAGGATCTGGCGAAGGACCGTTAGCAGTCTTCGGCTTATCGGGTTTAACTGGTGTGTCGTATGTCGCAGAACAAGTGGTTAGATTCACCCCGTTAAACATGTAAATGTGTGCGCTTGTCGAGGCCTCATCATGGGGTTGGTTGGAACTGCCCCCCAGCATGGGGGTTTGTGCAACCAAAGATTGTTGTTGTGGAAACGGCTGAGTGAGCACAGCGGGTTGCGAGTTTCCTTTAAAAATTTTAGCCACTTCATCGCGATGTGGGCAGTCTCGAGTGTAGTGATCGTCACCGGAAATGAGACATGAGAATTTCGGTTTTCGCTGTGGTTGTTTTCCAGCAACAGGGGTTTGTGGTTGGGTCTTGGGTTGTTCATTGTTAGTGTTCTTCTTTGTTTTGTTTCTCGCTTTCTTCTTGCCCCTGGGTTGTTGTGAAGGGGTTGATTGGACCACATTCACATCAGAGACTTGAGTTTGGGTGGGGGTAGAAGAGGGTGCAGTCGAATTGGGGGTGGATGTGGAAGCGGGCTGCTGGATTTTTCCAGTAGACTGAGTAGTAGATTGAGTTTTGACGGAGCCAATAACTCCATCCGCATGCGAAGCAATTGATGGTTTGGATGGATCATTATTGGGACGGGTAGCGTTTGGTATCAACTCATACAGAGTACCGGATTGTGAATAGACTAAGTCTAAGTACTGAGTTCGGGTTATGGCTTCTTCCTCAGTGACCACGCCACCCATGGCAACATCGCGAGCGATCTTGGGTAATAATGATTTTGTGAACCATTCCACTAATAATTGGTCAGGGATGAGCGCTTTGATTAGCCTTCGTCATCTTCTCCATTCATGGATATGATCGGAGATGTGTGTGGAATTTGTCTGACGAAGAGAGGTTAATAGTTCAGTACCCATCTCGTATCGGATGGGCAGTTGGAAGTGTGTAGGGAAGGACATGGCGAGGGAGTTGAAATCGTAAAAAGATCCACATGGTAATTCAATATAACATTTTGCTGCGGAACCTGTAAGTGTCCATTGGAAAAGACGTAAATGAATAGAATCGTCCATGAGGGAGTTGGATGAGCACCACAAATGGAAGGTCATCATGTGGTTGTTCGAGTCTTCTTCAGATTTTCTGTCGAATTTTGGGATATCAGAAGGGAGCTTTGTTGGGATTGCTGGCCAAACGGAAGAATGATGAATGGGATCATTCGTTAACCGAGACAAATCTGGGAGGTCTAGGGTGGCTAGAAAAGGTAGTTGTCGGTTAACCTGTGGGTAATGCTGGTGTGGCAGAGGAACACCAGTGGTGCTTAATACTGGGTTATGTGGATAATTATAACTCATGGGCCCTCTCATGTGAGGTTGGTTTTGACCAAGGTACATAGGATTTGAAGTGTTTTGAGAAGCCTGTGTGAGCGGAGGATAACCGGATGGGTTTTGAGGGTTATGGGTTGGGTTGGGCATTTTTCCATAAGGAGGTTGTTTTGGAGTCTGAGAATTTTGTCCTGCCGAGAAGTGTGGGTTTCCTGAGAAAGGAACCCTCCAAGGGTTAGATGCAGCAGGCACGGTTTGTCCCGTGGAGGCATGCAGATTTCCTTGAAAAGGGACGCTCCATGGATTGGGTGCTATCGATACATTTTTTCCTTGTGGTTGATAGTGGACTCCGACTTGAGGTTGCCCCACAGCATGAGGGTGCCCCCGAATGGAATTTGTCCTCCGGTGGGAGGATGCCCCCCAGTTTGAGGTAGAGTTCTCGGGATTTGAGCATCAGACGTGAAAGATTGGCCAATGTTGCCGATTGGGTTAGAACTACCCAGGACAGTCCCTCCGGGTTGTTGGGTAGGTATGGAACTTCCCGGTACGATTTGAGTAGTGGTTTGGGAATTGGTAGTGGCAGATGCGTTCAGTTCCCTAAATCCAAAGGGGAGATTTGGTCTTGGTGTTACGGATGTGCCAATCGGAGTTTGATTAACTACCGCATTACCGACAGGGATGGTCGGAATGTGCGGGGTCAATGTCGAATGGGCTGTCTGGAGGGGAATAGTAGGTCTTGGGCCGATGAATGTTATGTTCGGGCCAACAGGTGGTGTGCTCGGAGCAACGATTAGTGTGGCTGTAAAAGCGGTAGTACCAGTGAAGTGATTTGGGGGTACAATGTAGGAGAAAGGTACATCAGTGCCTTCTCCCATTCCATAAAGATCTCACACCAAGTGTGGTGGACTCCGAACAATGTTTTCAGTCCAAAAAGGGTCATTGGTTAAAGGGTTTTGAGGAGACCCGGCCAGAGCGTTAGAAGGGTTTATGACAACAAATTCTCCAACAGAATTTAGGTGGAGGATTTGTCGTTCATATCCTTCCATAATGCGATAAGCTTCCGTGGATTCCAAGACAATTCTAAAATTCTCCAAAGGGATGGGAACTTCTTCCTGAGAAGTTGTATCATTTTGAACCTCGCTTTGTTGAGGAGGCTGTTCCGTAGAATGAGGGGGTAAAGGGATGTCTCCTTCCATATTTTCTAGAGGAAGTCCTTGTAGCCTCTGCGAGCATCGTGGAGGGTCGATGTTGGTGGAAGAAAAGAGTCGACAAAATAAATCTATGGCCAACTAGCGAAAAGAAACAACACACGCTAAAAAATCTAAGAATCACAACCAAGCAAACAGGACCTTCTTTTGATGACCGTACTAGTTGGTGATGAAATCCAACGTCGCGTGATCAAGTCCAGAAGGGGTGGGGATAGGGTGGAACAGTTACAATGGTGACTTGCTTAATGGACTTACGCCTTGGTGCAAGCTTCCACGCAGTAATTGTGGATTTACCCTCCAAGGAGCCTGAGTGAGTTTGACCAATGTCTGCTCCAGGTACAGTGAGACTTCCCGTCACCGTCACCTTGTGTAAGAACCTAAAGATTATGGCCACTAAGGTTACCAATTCGTAGTCAGCCCCTGGGCGGGAACAGTCGACAGTTCGATCTAAACGTACAAGAAGGGTATCAAGCCCGAAACCAACTAAAAAGCTTCCATGCAATAATTGTGGATTTACCTCAAAGTGATCCCCATAATACAATCCAACCACCACAATCAGTTAAACCACGGAGGGTTAGTCCCCGTAGCTTACCCGAATGCAACCTCGTGCGTAACCCTTGTGTGAGAGGGGGATCCCAAGCAGACTTATACGATAACTAGATTTACTCTCCCTAACTCAGGATACTAATGTTTGTTTTGACAACTTTGGAGAGTTATGCTCACAGCCTAATCTAAAGTACTACACCTATTCTACTGTTGGTGGAGGATTCTAGCAAAGAAAAAGTTCTAGATAAATTTTAATTAGCATTGATTTTGTGGCTGTTCTTTACGCAAAGGGGTGCATGGAAGTGAAATGAATGGAATTGTGACTCAGACCCAAAGAATGCATTGATCATGATAAACAATCATTTTCTTTCGATGAACGTCTATCTAAGGGAGAGAGAGAGTTTTTTCACTAACAAGCACAACTACGGAATGCCCTCAAACAATTCTTTTTCTCAATCAAATCCTGATGTAATGCAAAAACTTTTAAATGCCTTCCAATATGCTCAATCAATCATGAAGATATCTTTATTGTTTTCATATGGATGATGATCGATACAATCACAATGCTTATCTTTGCTAATTATCTTCTTGGTATGAATGAAAACCAAACTAGCATAAGAAAAAGTCACGCAAACAATACACCTTTCGTAGCAATCAAACGAAAAATGAAAGAAAGGAAGCAATCAAAGAAAAACAAACTTCACACCCAAAAAACAAGAGTTGAAGAACAAATGACCTTGACTGAAAACAAGATACAGTGGTCTGTAGACCTTTGATGACCTTCATCAGGGTTTTCGCTCAATCGAAGAGAAAAGAAAAGCAATGCATAGGTTCCAAGCTTCACTCAACATGAAAAAACTCAATGCAAAAGGGTGAAGAAGGTTACAAAATCCAATCAAAAAGGTGTTTATTCCTCAAAAAGATAGATGTCAATGCTAAAAGGGAAGACAAATTGGCTCACTAGATCACTCAGCAGAAGAGCCACAGAGGCAAACCCTAAAAAAATGCAATTGTAGAGGGTTTTTTGGCCAAAAGGGGGCTGGCGCTCTGTTGCCAAGGGAAAAGAGTGTTATAGCACTCTGTGTAAGGCTACTAGAAGTGCTGGTTCTCTGATAACACTAGGTCAGGGGTGCTAGGGTCTAAAAGTCCCAGAAATGTCAAAAAATTTCAAAAATTGAGATCCGAGCTTGATAAATATGCTGAATGTGACAAGGTAAGGAGCCAATCATCTCATGAAACTAATCAAAGAGGAGTGAACCAGGTCTGAAACAATCAAGGGATATAACAAGGTCAATGAGGAGAAAAATCCAAACAAGAGGTTTCGATTCGAGGCTATCTCCCCAGTGGAGTCGCCAGTTTCTGTTGTAGGAAAATCTCCCTGCGGACAGGTAGATCACCTCTAAGGCTTGACCTTAACCCTAGATAGAAAAATTCTTAACGTGGACACTGAATTCCTTTCAAATCTATCTAAACTAATGCATGAGAAGGGAGGATATGAGAAGTACCTTTCAATCGATGTTTGTCCCTGCACGCTCCAAGTTGCACTCCAATCCTTTTTCTCCTCGCTGAGGTCTGTGGACAAAACAAGATACGACCACTTCCTACTCTATTGACATTAGCTTGAAAACAAATCCATCAATAAATGATAAGTTCATGTGGTATCAGACACAAACTAGAAAGAAACAGGCCAAGCGTATCATATTAATGAGAATAACGACATCAATACTTACAATCGTAGATGCGAATGCGACAGCTTCGTCAAGTCCTCTTCGTCCAACCCTTGCCTAAAAGATCCACAACCTGGATAACAACAACTTCATTGATCACTCTCCTTTGGCTGACTGTCAGTTTCCTCCAAGATCATAAGTTTCATATGTTCAGTTCTTCCCCCCTTTCCACCATCATGGAGCCTGTTTATATAGGTTGGGAGGGGCCTAACCTCTTGAGTTATGTTTAGAACCAGTTAGGAACCATCTCCTTGGATCAGGGATCTTTTGATGAAACCAAGAATTCAAGCACAACTGCCTTCTATTCTGGAATGATCTCCTCCTCATTCGACTCAACGGGCTAACAATTGACCCAGAATAGGGATCACTCCCCCAAAAGGGGCATCAGAGCGTTGTAGCGCTCCTGGTGTGCCTTGGGAAAGCGCCAGCACTCTTAAGATGAGCAGCACTCCTCCAGAAGGGATTAAGGGGCGTTATAACACACCTTGAATCATAGTAGACGAGTACCAGCGCTTCTGCAGCTATAGTAGGGGAGCGTTCCCCTTCCAAACCAATGTTTTAGGGCCTCTTTCAGGTGTCAAGAGTTATTTGATTCTAGTAGACCAGTTCTTGATCTTCAAATCAGTCATATGAGGTGTCATAAGTGCCTCCTTAGCGTCGTTATCACGGTATCATGTCTGAACATTGTTTGCGACACTAATGATCAACTTGCGACATTTGCGAAAGTTGTAGGGAAGATGCGACACTTACGACGACTGATAGGGACAATGCGACACTTATCCATCTGAGAAATTTCGACGTGTAACAGTGGGCACTTGTCGAGGCCTCATCATGGGGTTGGCTGGAACTGCCCCCCGGCGTGGGGGTCTGTGCAACCAAAGATTGTTGTTGTGGAAAAGGCTGAGTAAGCACAATGAGTTGTGAATTTCCCTTGAAAATTTTGGCCACTTCATCATGATGTGGGTAGTCTCGAGTGTAGTGATCATCTCCACAAATGAAACATGGGAATTTCGGTTTTCACTATGGTTGTTTTCCAGTAGTAGGGGTTTATGGTTGGGTTTTGGGTTGTTCGTTGTTATTTTTTTTCTTTGGTTTATTTTTCGCTTTCTTCTTGCCCCCAAGTTGTTGTGAAGGTGTTGATTGGACCGCATTCACATTGGAGACCTGAGTTTGGGGGGGGGGTAGAAGAGGGTGCAGTCGGGTTGGGAGCGGCCGTCGAAGCGGGTCGCTGAATTGTTCCAGTCGAATGGGTCGTAGATTGGCTTTTGACAGAGCCAATAACTCCATCTGCGTGGGAAGCAGACCATGGTTTGGATGGATCGTCAGTGGCATGGGTAGCATTTGGTATCAACTCATACAGATTACCATATTGTGAATAGACTAAGTCTAAGTACTGAGCTCGGGCAATGGCTTCTTCCTTAGTGACTATGCCACCCATGGCAACATCACGAGTGATCTAGGGTAACAATGATTTCGTGAACCATTCTGCTAACAATTGGTCGGGAATGACCGCTTTGATTATCCTTCGTCGTCGTTTCCATTCATGGATATGATTGGAGATATGTATGGAAGTTGTCTGGTGAAGGGAGGTTAATATTTCAGTACCTGTCTCATATCGAATGGGTAGTTGGAAGTGTGTAAGGAAGGACATGGCGAGGGAGTTGAAATCATGAAAAGACACACGTGGTAATTCAATATACCATTTCGTTGCGGAACCCGTAAGTGTTCGTTGGAAAAGACACAAATGGATAGAATCATCCATGAGAGAGTTGGATGAACACCACAAATGGAATGTCATCATGTGGTTGTTTGGTTCTTCTCCGAACTTTTCGTTGAATTTTGGGATGTCAGAAGGAAGTTTAACTGGAATAGCTGGCCAAACTGGAGAATGATAAATAGGATCATTCATTAAATGAGACAAGTCTGGAAGATCTAGGGTAGCCAGAAAAGGGAGTTGTTGGTTAATCTGTGGGTAATGTTGGTGTGGCAGAGGGACACTAGTGGGGCCCATTACTGGGTTATGTGGATAATTATAACTAGTGGGCCCTCTCATGTGAGGTTGGTTTTGACCAGAGTACACAGGATCTGAGATGTTTTGAGAAGCATGCATGAGCGAAGGATAATCAAATGGGTTTTGCAGGTTATAGGTTGGGTTTGGCATTTTTCCAAAACGGGGTTGTTGCAGAGTCTGAGCATTTTGTCCTACCGAGGACTGTGGGTTTCCTTGAAAAAGGGCGTTCCACGGATTGGGTGCGGTGGACACATTTTGTCTGTGCAGTTGATGGTAGACTCTAGATTGAGGCTGCCCCCTAGCATGAGGGTGCCCCCTGAATGGAATTTGTCCTCCAATGGGAGGATGCCCCCCATCTTGAGGTAGAGTTCCCAGAATTTGGAATCCAGATGTAGAATACTGATCGGTGTCGCCGAGCGGATTAGGACCACCAAGACCGGTCCCTCAGGGTTTTTGGATAGGTATGAAAATTCCTAGTATAACTTGGGTGGTGGTAGTTTGGGCAGTGGTAGCAGTGGAGGCATTCAATACCCTGAATCCAAAAGGGAGTGTAGGTTTTGGTGTTCTAGGTGTGCCAATCACAGCTTGATTGACTATCGCATTACCGGCGGGAATAGTCGAAATGTGAGGGGCCATCGTAGAATGAGCCGTCTGGAGGGGAATAGTAGACCTTGGGCCAACGAATGGTATGTTCGTACCAATGGGCGTTGTGGCTGTAAAAGTGGTGGTACCGGTAAAATGATTTAGGGGCACGGTGTAGGAGAAAGGTACGTCAACACCTTCTCCAGTTCCATAAAGATCTCACACCAATCGTGGTGGACTCCGAACAATGTCTATGGTCCAAAAAGGGTCATTGGCTAAAGGGTTTTTATGAGACCCAGCCTTACTGTCAGAAGGATTGACGATGACAAATTCACCAGTGGAATTCAGATGTAGGATACATCATTCATATCACTTTGGAATACGGTAAGCTTCCGGAGATTCTGAAACAATTCAAAAATTCTCCAAAGGAGTGGGAACTTCTTCCTGGGAGGTTGTAGTATTTTGAACCTCGCTCTGTTGAGGAGATTCCTCCATAGAATGAGGGGGTAAAGGGGTGTTTCCTTCCATATTCTCTGGAGGAAGTCCCTGTAGCCTCCGTGTGCGTCATGGAGGGTCGATGATGGCGAAAAAGAGTCGGCGAAAAAGATCTATGGCCAACTACCGAAAATAAACAGCATACGCTAATGAAAATCTAAGAATCAAAACCAAGCAAACAGGACCTTCTTTTGATGACCATACTAGTTGGTGATGAAATCCAATGTCGTGTGATCAATTCCAGAAGGGGAGGGGATAGGGTGGAACAATTACAATGGTGACCTGCTTAATAGACTTATGCCTTGGTGCAAGCTTCCATGCAGTAATTGTGGATTTACCCTCCAAGGAGCTCGAGTGCGTTTGACCAATGTCTGCTCCAGGTACAGTATAACTTCCCATCACCATCACCTTGTGTAAGACCCTAAATATCATGGCCACTAAGGTTACCAATTCGTAGTCATCCCCTGGGCGGGAATAGTCGACAGTTTGATCAGAATGTACAGACAGGGTATCGAGCCGGAAATCAAATAAAAGGCTTCCATGTAGTAATTGTGGATTTACCTCGAAGTGACCCCCATAATACGATCTGACCACCGCAATCAGTTAAACCACAGAGGGTTAGTCCCCGTAGCTCACCCAAATGCGACCTTGTGCGTAACCCCTGTGTGAGAGGGGGATCCCAAGCAGACTTATATGATGATTGGATTTGACTCTCCCTAACTTAGGATGCTACTGTTTGTTTTGAAAACTTTGGAGAGTTATGCCCACAGCCTAATCCAAAGTACTAAGCCTATTCTACTGTTGATGGAGGATCCTAGAAAAGAAAAAGTTCTAGATAACTTTTAATTAGCATTCATTTTAGAGTTTTTCTTTACTCAAAAGGGGTGCATGGAAGTGAAACAAATGGAATTGTGACTCATTCGCAAAAATGCATCAGATATGATAAGAATTCATTTCTTTTCGATGAACATCTATCTAAGGGAGAGAGACAGGTCTTTTCACTAACAAGCACAAATAAGGAATGTCCTCAAACAATTATTTTTCTCAATCAAATCCTAATGTGATTCTAAAACTTTTTAGATGCCTTCTAACATGCACAATCAATCATGAAGATGCTTTTTATCATTTTCATATGAATAATGATCAATTCGAAACAAGGCTCATCTTGCTAATTATCTTCTTGGATGAATGAAAATCAGACCAATGTAAGCAAGAATCATACAAACAATACACCCTCTCGTCGTAATCAAAACGAAAAAGAGAAAGAAAAGAAGAAATCAAAGAGAAATCAAACTTCACACCCAAAAGAAAAAGTCAAAGAACAATGACCTTTAACTAAAATCAAGATGAAAGGATCTGTAGGCCTTTGGTGACCTTCACAAGAGTTTTTCATTCAACTAATGAGAAGAGAAAGACAATGCATGGGTTTCAAATTCCAAGTAACAGAAAAACTCAGCAACAATAGTGAAGAAGGTTACAAAATCTAAACAGTAAGATGTTTGTTCTTCAATCAAAATATAGATATCCAAGCTGGAAGGAAGAAGGATTGACTCACTAGGTGACCCAGCAAGAGAGGCACAAAGAAAAACCCTGAAAAAGGCAATTCTGGAAGGTTTTTTGGCCAAAAGAGGGTTGGCGCTATGTTTCCAAAGGTAAGGAGCATTATAGAGATCTGTGTAAGGCTATGGGGGAGAATTGGCGCTCTGTTAAAATAAGGACAGGGGCGTCAGGTTAAAAAATTCCCAAAAATGTCAAAAAATTCCAAAAATTGCAATTCAAACTCGACAACTGTGCTGAGTATGATGGGGTAAGGAGCCAATCAGCTCATGAAACCAATCAAAAGAGGAGTGAACCAGTTCTGAAACAATTTAGGGGTAGAACAAGGTGAATGAGGAGAAATCAAAACAAGAAATTTCGATTTGAGGCTATCTCCCCAGCAGAGTCGCCAGTTTCTGTTGTAGGAAAATCTCCCTGCAGACAGGTAGATCGCCTCTAAGAGATTTACCCTAACTCTAAGATAGAAAATTCTTAATGTGGACACTGACTTCCTTTCAAATCTATCTAAACTAACACATGAGAAGGAAGGAGAACAAAAGTACCTCTTTATCGACGTTTGTCCCTACACGCTCCGAGTTGGGCTCCGATGCTTTGCTCCTAGTTGAGTCCTGTAGAAAAGCAAGATACGACCACTTCCTACTCTATTGATGTTAGCTTGAAAACATGTCTATCTATCAAAGATAATTTCATGCAACAATAGACACAAACTAGAAAGAAACAGGCCAAGCGTTTCATATTGATGAGAATAATGACAACAGTACTTACAATTGTAGATGTGAATTCGACAGCTTCGACGGGTCCCCTTCGTCTAACCCTTGCTTGAAAGATCCACAACCTGGATGATAGCATCTTCAGTGATCACTCTCCTTTGGCTGACTGTGTGTTTCCTATGAGATCATAGGTTTCATGCAATAATTCTTCCTCCTCTTCCACCATCATAGAGCTTGCTTATATAGGTTAAGAGGAGCTTAACCTCTTGAGTTATCTTTAGAACAAGTTGGGGAACCTCTTCCTTAGATCAGGGATCTCCTAATGAAACCAAGAATTTGAATGCAACTGCCTTCTAATCTTGAAAGATCCTCCCCTTATTCTCCTCAATGGGCCAACTACTGCCTCAGATTAGGTAACGCTCCTGCAAAAGGGGTATCAGAGCGTTGTAGCACTCCCTGAGAAGCTTAAGGGAAGAGCCAGCGATCCAAAAGTGAGTAGCGCTCCTGTAAAAGGGCAGGAGAGTGTTATAATGCTCCTTGAAGCCTTGTAGGGGGGTGCCAGCACACCTAAGGCTGATATAGTGGAGCGCTCACCCTCAAAACCATTGTTTCAGAGATATTTTCAGGTGTCAAGAGTCCCTTGACATCAGTTAACCAGTTCTCCTTCTCCAAACCAAGTACATGAGATGTTTTAAGTGCCTCCTTAGTGTCGTCATTATGGCAGTATGCTTGAATGATGTTTTTGACACTTGTGAACAACTTGCGACACTTGTGAAAGTTGTAAGGAAGATGCGACACTTACGACAAGTGAGAGGAGTATGCGACACTTATCCAGTTGAGTAATTTTGATGTGTAACACCAATCATTATCCACTCCTCTTCTGAACCATTACTTGTATATATTTTTTTTTAGTAACCACTTGAAATTTGCATGTTTAGTTCATTTTATTAAAATTTAATTCGGAAATACTCTCCCCCATACACTTGTCACATGATCCCTTAGTTGCACCAAAAAATCATTTATTTAATTTAATTAAATGGCAATTTCCCTCACCCATCCTAAAAGAGCTCATAAAAATTCTCCTTGTTGTCTGATTATTCCCTCTATTTGCTTTCAATGACTGACGCCTTTCTAAAACTTAGTTTTGTTTTATTTAGGAAAGTTCTGTAGTTAGACTAGACTAAATTCATTTCTATGTTTCCACATTCCTTTTTACATGCATTTCCCTTCTTGTCTAAGCTCTAATTTAGCATGTCTTGCACATAATCAGTAATTAAATCTTTAGATAAAATATTTCTCATTTATATTCTTAACTTGCTTTTTTTTCTTCATCCCCCTTTTATTAATTGATTATTTAGTTTTTAGTCTTCTTAGCCTATTTAGACCTAGGCTTATTTTTCAACTAGGCTTAGAAGTTTTAAGGGAATTTTATAATTAATAAAAATTTACTCATTTAACATTTATTTTAAGGCTAACCATGTCAAAGAAAAATATTTTTTTCTAGGAACCTAGGTTCATTGACTCACCTTTATTAAAATTGCAACGTGCCCTTCAAGATGCACTACATACTCCAAGGGTGCCACTCTCCTTTATTCATGTTTTATTTATGCGACGTTCCCTTCAAAACGCACTACATGCTCCAAGGGTTCCACTCACCTTTGACTGATTTTGGTAGTTTTCCAACCCTTGGAGTCAATACTCCATCAGACAACCTTGTGAGAGACTAAGGGTCTCTAAGGAATAAGGACCCTGCCTTATTGTCCACCCCTTAAAATCTTTGTGAGTGTCTGTCTCAGTCTTTCCTCATGAAATCGTGGATCTCTTGAAATAGGTAATTGTTAACCTATAATTTGAGCCATGACAAGAGTGATATTAGGCTGTGGTAGGGTTGTTGCCACACCTCTCAATTTTTGGTTGATGTGGATGGCCCCTTTACTCCTAATGTGAGTCTGATTAGCAAGAAATTTTCATCGTGCATCCATGAATGAAACATTTAAATGATCCATAAAAAACATCATAATATACCCAATCATAGGTCACATATGGATAAACAGAAATACCCAAACCATATACAGTCCACTCTCTGACTCGATCTAGATTCCAAGGAGGTCCATTGATGCCATCGACATCTTCAATCTGTCAAGTGTTCTGCACACTCAAGAGAAACCTGTCAATAACACATATCTATACATAGATATCAAATAAAATAACATCATAATCCATAATCATTGTCATCGAAATCCATAAGTGAAACAAACAACCATATACTAAACTGGATCACTTGCACACAAGTGTCCTCAAAGAATAAGTCATATCATGTACACGTAAGAGAGGGATGTTACACACATGAACCCAAAATGACTATTTGACAATATGTTTAGTTTTGGTATGAAATTTAGGTCATTAAATATGATTTGAGTAATCATGTACACATACAAATCTCATATACACATTCTTATCGCTATGAATAAGTGATTGAGTTTCAATTTCAAACTTTAATATCATATTTTCTTTCATAAATTTAGATTTAATTTACATTTAGTCTATATGAGTGTGCAACCAATAAACATGATTAATTGAATTAATTGGTAGTATATATGTATAATACTTAATGCCTTGCTAACCACCAACATTCTCATATATGGGAGGAATTTTTGTACTATCCTGTGTGCAAAAATATAAATTGTCAATCCAAGATGTATGAAGAAAACATAAATTTTCCACATTACAAAAATAAGCTTTATGTTTGATTTAACCTAAACCAGGGTATCATTGGGTGGGGTATCTATGCTATGTATAATGGATGAATAAGACAAAAAATGAATGAACACAAAAATAATCAAGTTTAATATCATTAAAATAAAGTTAAATATAACATACACACATGTCACATAAATATGTTAAAGATACAATTCAACACACATAATATATATTTAAATGATAAAAGTTAAATGTACCTAAAATATATATCCTCTAGCTATGTGGGATAGTAGGTGGAGTGGGTTGTTTTCGATACTACAAAAAGTGTAAATGATGAGTGTGCAACTGTAGAATGATTAACATCATTTGAATTTAACATCTATTAGGAAAAATAATATATGTATATTTAATGTTATGCATATAATGTTTAATCACTTCCATATGAAGACAAGATGTCTTAAATACTGTGGTTCTTCCGACAATCTCTGAACACTTCCATATAGTTACCATATGCTCGAACAAAACAGATTTGAGAAAAATTAAATCATGTACCATGCATCAATTCACTGTGGGTAGTAAATATATCCAAAAAGCATATACAAACTTGCAAGAACCCTTATGATTAGAGATATTTGCACACATCAACCCAAAGAAATCTACTAACTTGCAAGGACCCATGTGATTAGAGCTATCTGCACACATGAATCTGATAAGACTATTTAATGATATGATAAGTTATGATATGAAATTTAGGTCATTAAATCTCATTTGAGTAATAAAATATGTAGACTTTGGTATTTATAGGTTGTTGGTGAGGACTAGAGCTTATAGTGGAGGATTTTCGTAGTATTAAATATGTGTTATGAAATGGATCACCTGTTATTCAAAGGTTCTCTTATGTATTGAATTGTTATCAAAATTCTCAAATTAAGCGAGTTGAATTCTAAATGGTATCAATAAAATTTAAATACATAAAGTTGAGTTTTAATTTGTATTGATAACAAACTACAAAAATAATATAGTTTTAGGTGAAGTCTCTCTCAATCTATAATATTTATTTTAATGGATCAATAGTTAATTGAAGTTTGTTAAATTATATTTAGAAGTCTCTTTGGCTAAAGAAGTTATGGAGCTTGTCCATAATGATCTGATGGGTCCATTTCCTCATCCTTTGATCGATAGAGCCAAATATTTCCTGACCTTAATTGATTATAATTCAAGGTATACTTGGGTGGGGGGTAATATGGAGTAAAACATATTATCTTCAACATAGAAGGAGATGGTAGTGGATGTCAAGTACATAATCCATATTCAGATATTGCAGAGATTCAATGAGCATAATTTTGTTGTGAAGGAAGTTATGAGCCAGAACCATAACTAGATTTGAATTGGAACTAGTTTCCAAAGAACCAGAGTCAGATCCATATTTTAGAGGTAGACATAAGAACATTGATCTAGTATCAAATATCCAAGATGAAATTTAGTCCCAGAATATTCAACAAGGTTGAAGAGGTGATTCCTAACGTCAGTTGTATGGTGGCTAGAGGGTTGCGGGGGAAGTATCGAGCATCGCCCCATCCCCCTGCGCAGGCTAGGACCAAGTCCTGTGGATTCCACTGGACCTGGGCTTGGCCCGGGAGGGGAACTGGGAAAATGCCCAACATCACCCCCATCCTTTATATAAATGAAAACACACACACACACACACATATGAAACTAATTAGCTAGATTTGAAAATAAAGAAACCTTCTAAACTATTTCACTTTTATGCATTTAAAATTTGAAGGAAGGCTTTGCAAAAAATGACTTTTTACTTCTAGATCTAGCTTTAGATATGAAAAGGAAAATATATTTTTCAACATAATCCATATAGGCCACAATGTCAAAGACAACTCCATAGAGAGTGGCTCTTTCTTTGTACTTTCATTTGAAGAAAAGAGAGCAGAGTGACCTCACCTTCTATCCGGGTTTTCTCCTATATTGGGTTTTGAAAGTCATATCTTGTGTTTATTTGTGGATGGTGTTTGTATCATTTATGTTATTTATTTCTCATATTTCATATATTTTAACCATATTATATGTTTTCTCTATAATTCCCCCCACCCCCACCATCATATATGAGGGTGGGGTTGGGGGACGATAATAGAGTAAAACATATTATGTTTTACTCTATTATTCCTTGATATGAGGGTGGGGGAAATAATAGAGTAAAACATATTATGTTTTACTCTATTATTCAATATGAGGATGAGGGTGAGGGTGATGTTTTACTCTATTATTCCCCCCACACCCACCCTCATATATGAGGGTGGGGTGGGGAGTAATATTAGAGAAAATATAATTATGTTTTCTCTAATATTACCCTCGACCCAACCCTCATGTTTTATATATTATTACCCCCCATCCCACCCTCATATAGTTCAAGGTAGTATTAGAAACAACATAGTGTGGGGTGGGGGGTAATATTAGAGAAAACATATGATTTCTCTAATATTACCCCCCACCCCACCCTTATATACGAGGGTAACATATGAGGGTGGGGTAGGGGGTAATATTAGAGTATGCGGGTGCAGTGGAGGGTAATGTTAGAGAAATCATAAATATGTTTTATCCAATATCACCCCATACCCCACCCTCATATATGAGTGTGGGGTGGGGGGTAATATTAGAGAAAAGATATTTATGTTTTATCTAATATGACCCTCCACCCCACCCTCATATATGTGGGTGGGGTGGGGTGTGATATTAGAATTAAATTGGTGATATTCGAGAAAACATATTTATGTTTTCTCTAATATCACCTCACACCCCACCCTAATATAAGTGGGTGGATTGAGGGGTGAT
The DNA here is from genome assembly GCA_009831015.1 of Picea engelmannii. Lineage (NCBI taxonomy): Eukaryota > Viridiplantae > Streptophyta > Pinopsida > Pinales > Pinaceae > Picea > Picea engelmannii. Next base: position 1,135,498 of record ML776821.1, read on the forward strand.
ATTAGATAAAACATAAATATGTTTTCTCGAATATCACCATGTTTTTTCTAATATCACAACCCACCCCACCCACATATATGAGGGTAGGGTGGAGGGTCATATTAGAAAACACATGGTGATATTTGAAAAAACATATTTATGTTTTCTCTAATATCACCCCTCACCCCACCCCCCAACCTACCACATATATGAGGGTGGGGTGGGGGGTGATATTAGAGAAAACATATATCCCACCCTCATATATTTGGGTGGGGTGGTGGGTGATATTAGATAAAACATGTTTATGTTTTCTCTAATATCACCCCGCACCCCACCCACATATATGAGGGTGGGGTGGGGGGTGATATTAGAGAAAACATAAATATGTTTTATGTTTTCTCTAATATAACCCCCCACCCCACCCCACCCCACCCTCATATATGAGGGGAGGGTGGGGTGGGGTGGGGTGGGGTGGGGCCTGATATTAGAGAAAACATATGTATTTTTTCTCTAATATCACCCCCCACTCAACCCTCATATATGAGGGTGAGGTGGGGGGTGATATTAGATAAAATATGTTTTGAGGGTGGGGTGAGGGTGATATTAGAGAAAACATAAATATGTTTTCTCTAATATCTGTTGGAGTTACTTCACAGACACCTAGGATTTCTTTTTCCTATGGGTTTTCCTTGTTTATTAGTTGTAATTAGTCATTATCCAATCTCCTAGATTTTAGGGGAGAATATTCCACATGGAGAATATTATCTTTAAGTTGACACTTCAATTTGACTAGTTGAGTTGAGTCTAGATGTTGCATTGGTTTTGTCACCATGAAAAATTGGGATCATCACCATACTAGTGCATTACCATTGATTCCTTTATCTACTCCTCACTACACTTTGTTCAGTCAGTTCACTGAAGACTAGTTGACTAGTTAACTCAACTAGGTGGCAGTTCACTCCTGTAACTTCCCGAGAGACTAGAATAGGTGGAAATTCACTCTTATAACTGCTGTTGTGTGTCCATATCACTCTATACCACCACTATGGTGCATTGGTTCTCCTCCAGTGCACATTCATTGATTTATATAGAGTATATCATGTGTAAATTATTCATTATTCACGATGGTTAATGATAATTATTCCATTCTTTCTCTCCTTCTTCTTCTTTCTCAATTTATCTCTGAAAATGTGTGTAGTATTTTCTAGATATATATATTCTGTGCAGGTTCAATAATTTTACATGCTATCAAATCCGACAAACTGCTAAGAAAAATCTACACCAATTTTTTTTGCAAGTACAAAGGATTGAAGACAGCGGAAAGATGGATTTCGAAAAAGAATTTATTCTTACACCTTACAACTACTTTTCATGGAAGGAGAAAATATCCATACATATACAAACCAAAGGATTGTATAGGTTAACCTTGAATACAGATACAAAACCAACATCATCCATATAAAAATTCAATTACTTAAATCGAATGGATTAAGCACTCGGAACAATTTGCAGTCTTATTTCTCCCGATCTCCTTTTTCACATATCTTCCTATAAGAATCCCAATGAAGATGGGACCACCTTGAAGGGATATTTGGAAAAGAGGATGATATGAGGGGACACATGTTGGAGGTTGAATTTCTCACATTGGATCCAAAAATCTTTGACACTATCCAATATTTTTTTACAAAATTCAAGGATTTACTCTCACAACTCAAAGCTTGCGGGGTTGATAAATATGAGGAGAAACAAATGGTTCTCACCATTCTCTCCAAAATTGGTCCTAAATTCTCTATGTTTGTGTCCACATTCCATTCAGTAATATTCCTCTGAATCCACTGGGAAGATGCCTTCTCTTGAGGAATTTATCGAATCCCTGACACAAGAGAAAACCAAGCTCATCAACATGGGGAAAATCAAAGGCCCAAAGGCGCATGCACTTACTATGCAATATGGAATCCATAAATATCATAAATCTAAAGATAAATATAAAATAAAATATCATGCACATACGAAGAAGGAAGGGTACACAAAACTCTTCACTGATGCCTCCAGATCCAAAGGGGAAAAGGGAAGAAAAGGGGAGAAATGCATGTACTGTCACAAAGGATTTTGTAATGACCCTGCTTAAATAGATGTATATGATTATTAATTATAATTAATTTAATAATATAACTGTCCTGAAAGATTAACTAAACAATAATTATTTCTTAAACAACATTAACTAATTAATTATTATTAATTAGTTATTCATGATTGTCAAGGATTAATTAATTATTAATTGACTCATTAATTAATTAAGTAAAGGATTAAAGGGGGTTAATAAATTATTTTGTTAAATTAAAAGATTACGTATTTGGGAAGGGATAGGACATTAAATATAAGAAAGGATAAAATAATAAATAAGGGGATAAGGGGCATTGATTACGAAAGGATAAGATATTTAATAAATGGATAAGGAAAGTAATGAAGAGGGGGGGGGAGTCGGTGAAGGAGGATATGAGCGGAGGAAGTTAGGAAGGAGGGGATCATTCGATGGGAGAGGATTACTGATTTTGGGGGGCTCTCTTGGATTGGCAGAGAGGAGAGGGGAGTTCTGTAGTCGGGAAGGTTCAGTACAAGCACCGGTTTGCTAGAGGTTTTGGGCACGGGAGCTAGGATATCCATATGATATCCTGGACCTAGGTAGTTGTCCTAGTTGGTAGGGAGGATAGTAGGGTTGGGCAGTGTTTACATAGTGCAGCAGTAGTCAAAAAGGCAAGCGGATAAACGAAGGGTTAGCATTAGACCCAGGTATTTAAAATTATGCATTATTTTTTAGTCTGTTATAAAAATCTATTATTCGTTGTTAAATTTAAGTTACTGAAGTTACTATTATGGAGATTATTATTCTGTTATGAAGTTACTGTCTCAGTTTATGAAATAAATTGATGTTTAAATCTATTTTTCTATTACATATGGTATTAGAGCCCTGGTTCAAAATCTAGAACCAAGGGCCTACCTACCTACCTACCCGCCTACCCGATTTAGTAATGGAATTGTACCCACCCAAAAATTTGATAAATCTGAGCCTTAAGGGACAAATTCCCAGCTCCAAATCCATTTACGCTTAACCTGCAAAAAAAACACAGAAATTTTAATAATGAACGCTCCATGGATTGATGCTCATTGCCATGCGATGTGAGCATGCCAAAGCAGAGTACCCCTCTTTTCAGTGATATTGAATCTGTAAGTGTATGAGTGGCCTTCCTGTATTGGGCACTGAGTAATATAAGCTGCACCATCAGCCCATCTTGTCCAAAATTGACGAACATCGTGCCTGCATAGACATGTTAATGAATGCAATAATAGTAAAAACCATACACAGGAATAAATCTCAAATCGAAACTACTGAGTCCCACAATACCAAATTAGTATCAGAGCCATACCAGTGGATTGTGGTATTGTGATTTACATCATTAGTGACCTTCATGATCACCTCGTCGCCCTCATTTACTACAATCGTACATCCAGGAAATTGTCCATTCACTGTTAGAAGAGGCTTGGACTATCACAGGCGAGTTGTATTTTGATATTGCACCTGCAAATTAAGCACAATCCGAACAATAATATCATTTCCCCAAAATATATTAAACATGGAGAGCTTTATTTTTACAAAAAAAAAAATCTCTCTTGCCTTAAGTTATATATAACAATAGAAAAAAAAAATGTAAAGGATAGTTTAACCATTTATTATCAATGTTGTTTTGGGGTATTTGCCTATTTTTTAATAGCTGGTTAATTCTGTGACAGTAAATACCCCATTCAAAATGAAACTCACTACTCTACACTTCTGTGATAGTAAATACCCTATTCTGGATAAGACTCATTACCCTGCACCCACTAATTTATTAAGCTGTCATAACATGAAAAAGCATCTATTAAATTTTCCCATAAAAGAAAATTAAAAAAACAGGAACTAAATGTATATCTTACATGGAAATTGAAGTATTTAGTGTTGCATATTGGAGTGGCGCATTGCGCATCTCTGATCATCGGGAGCAATGAAAAAATGAAGAAGATATCCCAACCACAAATAAACGACGTTCTATTAACAAATAAAGACATAACAAATAACAAATGGTGGATTTTTTCAAGAACTAGGATGCTAGCCTTTTTTTTTTTAATTTACTGTACTGTGACTGAGAAATGAGCACTTAACAGGGAGCATCCTAATTAAATCGACTCCAATCATATAAAATAGGTAGTCAGATCGCATTGGTTCAAGTTACCGATGGCGAATGTACAAAAAAGTTGGTGAACTCCTTCATGTGCCAACGCTCCTTTGGATTCAAACTGGCAAATTGTCATTATCATCCGAAGCCATACTTGATTTTTTTTCCCTGAAAGTAACTTTCATTGAAATGCATTATAATTAGTAGCTCAATACTTTAAAAACAAGTATAAGTAGTAGCTCAGTTTCAACGTAGAAAGCTCAGAATCTAGAGCTAAGACTAACACATGCACACAAGTAGAACAAGAAAATAAATTGATTTTAGCACACTCAAAATAGAGAAGGATTCGCATGTGCATCTTCTAGCCTACAGACCACCCATAGCTTGATAAAAAAAAATAGGAAGACACAACAGTAACACCAATAAGTTGCAGACCATTCCCAATGCATACTGTGTTAGTTGTTTCTGCTAGAAAACAAATCTTTAAGGAAGAGGTTGCTAGTGGAACGATGGAAAGGATCGATATCTGGTAATATCAATTAGATATGAGCTATTCAAGGTATGGCTATGGATTTCAAATTATCTCTGCTATAGATTGTGTTTTTGGATATCGGTTTGTTATGAGCTATTCAAAGTATGGCTATGGAATTCAAATTATATCTGTTATATAAATTGTGTTTTTGGATATTAGTTTGTTAGGAGTTTTATCTCATTGGGTTTGGATAAATTCATAAGATAGAAATGAAGCATTTGCATCTCAGTCTTGAAATAAGACATGACGTACTAACCTTGTCAAAATACTATTCTCAAGGCCAGTGTCAAAATACCAAAGATGGTCAATATCGAATAAGTAAGTTGTACAGTTGCTGAATTGTTGAAAAACTGGATGGAGAGGAACAAATTGAAATTCATGATTCTCTAATAAAATATTAGAATGGAGAGACAAATTTAGATTCATAATTCTCAAGAAAGAAACACACAACGAGTGAGGATAGGGTTGTGCCTGTCCCAATTGAAGAGAAGCCTTATCCCTTATTCTGAGCATCATCTTCTCTGGCAACAAAGAATATGGATATGAAATGAGAAACTTGAAATTTTTAGAAATATCTTCAGTAACCATTTCTGAAACTCTCCTTTGTAGGAAGAAGAGTAGAATGAGCCTTGACAAAAACCCTTGTTAAAACAGAATAAGTCCACAAAGCCGAGGATTTTGTTATTTATTCTAGATGTCTAAGCGCACAGCTACACTTGCAGTTGTGAATATTGACATGTGTCTTCTGCTGGACATGTGTCTGTTTCTATTATCTATTAGTTTTATTATTTTTACTATATCTTACATGATACATGGATTTCCTATGGTTGTTATTATGTCAGGTAAATCATTCAACAGTTTGTCAAACATAATTATAGTAAAATTCCAATATAAATGGCCTCAAACTAGAAACAAATATAAGATCTATATTTCTGCGTACGTGAAATCCCATCACTGCAATGATATTTGATTCACCAAAATAAAAACGAGTCTCCAGCAAAACGAAATGGAAATGAACGACAAATTTTCCGGAAATATATCTTGAGAAGTTTGAAGAGAACCGTAAAACAAGAGACGAAAAAAAAATATCTGAAGAAAAAGGGGCTCAAATGAGTATCTCCATGCACTCTCCTTTACATGAATACGAAAGACTCAGGGGTTCTTACCAAAATAGTGCCATGGATCGCCATGTCTGAAGAAAGTGATGCAGCCTCCATTGTTGCTTCCCCTCTCTTGTGAATGGATAATGTGTTAAAACAAGTTCTCCATTTGTATGCCAAAGCCCACAGAAAACAAACTTTCATTCCCAACAAGAAAACAGATGCAACAATCAAACTACTGCTGCAAGAAAAGGGCTTCCATTAATTAGTCTAACAATTTCGATGTAGTTGTTTCAATTGTTGGGACTGACACTTAAACGGACACGAAATTACCTATTTCGAGCATGAAAATACTCACAAAAACCTTGAGAAACACCAGCCACCGCCATGCAGAAAGACACAACCAGACCAACACCAACGCCAAGAGCCGAGGAAAGAGGTGAGAGGCGGCAGAGAAAGGACGCGTAGAGTTCTAAGAGATAGGTGTAGGGTTTTGTAAGAATAAGTGGGCACGTGGACCTCATGCCAGAAGCCCGACCTTAAAGGCTACCAACGAATGCCACAGATATTTTTTTTATATATTAATGATTAGTTTTAATAATTGATTTAAAAGTATCAATACGCCTTTTGAATAATTAAATTGTCATTTTTTATATATATATTAATTTTTTTGTTGTGTTTTAATAAATTATTTAAAAGTATTAATACTATTACGTAAATTTAAATTATTTAAATTAAATTAATTACCTTATATTAAATTAAATTAAAACTCATAATTATTTAAATTATTTAAATTTAATAATATATGCTAAGCTTAATATAAAATAAATAAATAAATAAAAATTAAATTGACTTCATGGGTTTTGAACCCGCAACCACCCACTACCTAAGCCTTAAGGAACAACCAAACACCAATGCACCATGTATGTGCCTTGGAAAAACAAATGTATGTGTGTTGATTAAGGCGATTGAAGCTTAGGATTAAGTTTAGTCTAGATTATTATTTTTTAATAAACTAGCAAGGCCACAAAGTGGCTGGCAGCTGGTTAACGCTGAAAGGTACATAGCGCTATGAACGTCGAAACATGGCTGGCAGTTGTGAACAATTATTTAGATGCCACGATTTAATCCTATTTAATCATTTAAATGTGGTAATTATATAACCTTACAACAATTTTTTTTATGCGATTAGGTAAATGTTAAAAGGTAAACATGTTAACGGATGCCTTGATAAATGCAAGAAAGTCATGAACAATAAATTTGACCCATTGATTTCGGAGGACAACTAAGAATATGCTAGCATATTCAATGCATAGCCATCAGATAATGGTTTAAGGTTAAATAAGATTAAAAGATCATTAGTTGTGCCCATTCTCAATAGGTGTACGCCTTTCGGCGTAAATTAATAAACATAAGGTCGAAAATCACTTTAATCAAGTTGTAAGCGAAAATTTAAAAGGGATTAGACTAGGACAAGAGGGAAGGAGGTGACATATGCACTAGGACAGTAATCATAGGAAGTGGCGAGTATGGGGCAAGGCTAGCGCAGCTACAGGACAAGGGAAGGAACTCATTTCAGAGGCAGTCACATAACAATGCACAGGTTCAATCTCGTGTTACCTGTTGGGGGTGCAGAGGACCCCATTATCGATGTGACTACCCAGAGTTATGATCAGGGTTCGTGCATAGAGAAGGAAAGGCACCGATGGGGAGAGAAAGTAGAAGCCACCAGATTTACGCAGTGGTTAATAATCACCAGGCTGAACATCAATCCGCGATGGTGTAGTCATCAAGTACGCTAAATCATATCAATGTTAAGATTTTGTTTGATTCTGGTGCAACAGATAGTTTCATTTCACCATCTTCATTAGAAAAGAGTGGGTTGGTAGCCTATGAGCACGATGAATTTAAACAAGTCGAGATGGCTTCAGGGGAAAAACAAGTAGTAGGACCTAGTGTCGATAATTGTATAGTAGACCTGGGAGTGTGTACTACCAGGTTGAAGGTATATGTCACTGCTCTTAGGGCATATGACCTAATCATTGGAATGGATTGGTTAGCAGTTCATAGAGATTTGGTAGATTGTTTCGCAAAGAGGGTGCTTTGTGTCGACGATGAAGGAAGACCAGTAGAGATCCAGGGTGTACAGATAAAAGTGTCGTTACACTTTATATCCACTATGAAGGTTAAGCAATGCTTGAGATAAGGGTGTCGATTGTATGTAGTGGAAGCAATGAATGAAAGGAAGGGACCCTCATTGGATCAGTACCCGGTATTGTCATAATTTCATGATGTTTTTAATGAGTTACTAAGGTTACATCCTGAGAAGGAGCTTGATTTTACTATTGAGATAAAACTTGGTGCAGAACCAATTTCCAAAACTCTGTATTAGATGACAGTGCCAAAACTTTGTGAGTTGCAAATGCAATTGAAAGAGTTACTAGACTTAGGGATAATAAGGCCCAGTGTCTCACCTTGGGGCGCACCAGTAATTTTTGTAAAGAAGAAGGATGGATCCTTATGATTGTGTATAGACTATAGGGACTTGAACCGTGCTACAGTGAAAAATAGGTACTCGATGCCACGAATAGATGACCTCTTCGATCAGATGAAAGGAGAAGCAATATTCTCAAAGATCGATTTGTGATTAGGGTATCATCAGTTAAGGATTAAGGAAGGTGATATCCCAAAAACTGCCTTTCGAACTCGGTTTGGACATAACGAGTTTGTTGTAGTACCTTTCGGATTGACCAATGCGGCAGCAGTATTCATGAGTCTCATGAATGGCGTATTCCAGAAGTACTTAGATCGTTTTGTACAAGTCTTTTTAGATGAAATCCTCATCTATTCCAAGAATGAAAGAGAACATGAGGAACACTTTCGAATAGTGTTGTCCTGCCTTAGAGAGAACAAATTGTATGGGAAGCTGTCGAAGTGTTCCTTCTTCCAAAACGAGATCCACTATTTAGGTCATATCATTTCCGGTGAAGGAATATTTGTGGATCCAGAAAAGGTAAAGGTCATTATGGAATGACCAGTGCTAAAACATGCCCATGAGGTGAGAAGCTTCATGGGGCTAGTAGGTTATTAAGGGATATTTGTAGAAGGATTCTTAAAAATAGCGAAACCCATCACCACTTTGCAACGCAAGGGGGTCAAGTATGAATGGATAGAAGAGTGTGATAGTGAAGTCATTGATCTTAAGAGGTTACTAACTAGTGTGCCAATTCTACGAGTGTTGGATATGGAAAAGGAATTCACAGTCTGCACAGATGCCTCAAAGCAAGGGTTGGGGGTTGTGCTAATGTAGGATGGAGGAGTGATAGCTTATGCGTCAAGGAAGTTTAAGAAACATGAGGAGCTATACGCGACTAATGACTTAGAGTTGGTAGCTGTAATGCTAGCTCTGAAACTTTGGAGGCACTATCTTGTTGGGAAAAACTTTGATCTCAAAATGAACCATCAAAGTTTAAAACATCTCGTCACTCAAAGAGATCTGAATTCCAGGCAAAGGCGATGGAGTGAGTTTATGAGTGAGTATGATTTTGGTATTTCGTACATCAAGGGAAAGGAAAATGTGGTCACAGATGCCTTGAGTAGGAGACCATGTATCTTCTCCTTGGTAACCTTAAAGGTCAATCTGAGGGAACATGTGTTGAGACAGCTCCTAGGAGACAGTTGGTATTTAAAGGTTACTTCAAACCTCCAGAGAGGGAGGTAGTTAGATCCAAAGTATGAAGGATATAGTCTAGAAACAGATGTACTGTTAATATATCGAGGAAGGATGTACATCCCTGAGAATGGGGATATTCGAAGCATCATACTGAAGGAATCCCATAGAGCACTTTATTGTGCGCATCCGGGTGTGAAGAAGATGTACGCAGATGTGAGGAAGCTCTTTTTTTGGGTAGGCATGAAGCGTGATGTAGTCCATTTCGTCGCCAAATTCCTAGAGTGTCAACAAGTGAAAGTCGACCACCATCACCTGGCAGGCCTCCTACAACCACATGATGTTCCTATGTCCAAATGGGAAGTCATCTCTATGGATTCTTTTGTGGGGTTGCCACTCACATCTCATAGACACAATGCCATTCTTGTGATAGTGGATAAGCTAACCAAGAGTGCTCATTTTATTCCAGTTAGAGACACTTACGATGTCACTGTTGTGGCACGTGTGTTTGTAAGCGAGGTCATTCATTTTCATGGAATACCTAAGAAGATCATTTTAGATGGGGACTCCAGATTCACTTCTAGGTTTTGGACAATTTTATAGTCAGCGTTGAGGACTCAGTTGAACTTAAGCACAGATTATCATCCTGAAACAGATGGGCAAACTGAGAGAGTAAATCAAGTCATGGAAGACATGCTTAGGATGTATGTAATGGATAATCAAACCTGGTGGGAGAAGTACCTACCTTTGGTAGAGTTTGCCTACAATAACAGTTTTCATAGTTCCATCAGAATGCCACCATACAAAGCTTTGTATGGGAGGCCATGCAGAATGCCATTGAGTTGGGATAGGCGAGAAGACCAAGTAATAGTTGGGCCAGAATTGATTCAAGAAATGGAGGAACAGGTGATTCATATTAGGCGGAGACTAAAGGAAGCACAATATAGGTAGAAAAGCTATGCATATGCACACAGGACCGACCGAAGTTATGAAGTGGGAGAACAGGTTTCCATTCGCATTAGGCCTAATAAGAGTACCATACGGTTCAGGAAGGGGAAAAAGTTGTCACCTCTGTTTATAGGACCATTCAGTATCCAAGAGAAAATTCGACACGTTGCATATCGTCTCGTACTGCCACCCCACTTGTATAAAACTCATAATGTATTTCATGTATCTGTTTTACATCATTATGTTGTTGATGAATCACATAAACTAAATTGGAAGGAATTGCAGGTATCGGATGTGGGAACCCTCATGGTAGAACAGTTATGCATATTGGACTGTAGAGTCCGATAGCTCAGGAACCGTCTAGTAGAACAAGTTAAGGTCCAGTGGGACAAGTATAGTCCAGGATCTACTACTTGGAAAGACGTCGAGACACTTCGGCGAGACTATCCCTCACTTTTTTTGACCACCTCGAGAACATGTTCCTCGAAGGTTGGGTGTATGTAATGCCACCTTTTGACTTAGACAACCAGGATTACCTTAGGCCTATATACTTTATTTTCTAGTCACAATGAAACTATTAAGTGATACACCTAAACTTTAAATGTATGAACTTTTATGAATGATTAAATGTTATTGATGATGATGTATGTAATGCGATCTATTAGGTGAATGTAAATTTTACGAATGTTTAAATTTTATTAATGATGATGTATATGATGCGATATATTGTGAGAATGTGAATTTAGTGAATGTTTAAATGCTATTAAGATGATGTTGGATATGATGCAATCTATTTTGGGTAAATGATAATCTTATGAATGGGTGTCGAAATTGAATTATGGGATATTATGAGATCTATTTCTAACTGGAAAACTTTGATGTTAATTTATCAGTACATGGAGACCAAATTGAAATCATGATAGTATGCAATTACATGATGATAATGCATATAAATGTATGAGTTTGTGTTACAGACTAATCTGCAGGTTATGGGCTGTGAAATAGCCAAAGGATAAAGATGATGAAAGTGGATATTATGACCACTAGCCATGAAACATTATGATATGAATATTGTATGTGAAATTTATATTGGTTTGGATGCATTGCTATGATATGTGGACGAGTGCATGATTCCAGGTGATGACACTGCCCAAAACCGAATAAACAATGAAAAAACCTCCCACAACACGGTGCCACTGTGTATTCCATTGTAGGGTGTGGAACCTAGTCCTGTAAGGAGGGGTGGAGGCATTTCCCACCGTGTATCCTCCATTGTAGGGTGTGGACCGTAGTTATGATTAGGAGGGGTGGAGGCATTTCCCACCGTGTATCCTCCATTGTAGGGTGTGGACCCTAGTTATGATTAGGAGGGGTGGAGGCATTTCCCACCGTGTATCCTCCAAAACCTTAAGTCATGGGAGGATGGTGTTATTTCATGCTCCCCAAGACGTGTGATGATGATTGTCAGATGCCTGCTAGGGAAGCTTGGTCGAGATAACGACACTTCCGCTTATGGGTTCTATTTGGAGTTAGTTTAATATAGTTGATGCTCCAAGATAGTCTAGCAGAGGAAGGATAGGAATAGAGATGGAAGTAGTTTAGGGAGGAAGGATGAGTAGTGATAGTTGAGACGGTATGGAGATATGTCTTATGGTGGAATTTAATGTTTTCCCTTCAAGAAAAAAAAAAAAAAAAAGAGAAATGTGTATATATGAATATTCATAATTTCATAACTAAACCACAGTTGTCTAAATAAAATTTTTGAAACGAATAATTGTAATTAATGGATTTATCAAACAATTGATTGGTTGTTGTCTTTCATAAAAGACTAGTCTTGCTGACTGGATTGGATGCATACATAAATTACTAATGGATGATAGTTTTGATTATTAGTACATGCATGAGACTTGTATGTAATAGCTACAGATGCATTTCTTGTACACATACACTAGTATGTATGAGTTTTCTTGACTTACTTACTGATAATGTCAATTACTTGTTATGAATGTGTGAACCATGTTTCTTCTCCCTTGTACCATAAGATACCTTAACTTTGGGACGAAGTTTCCTAAAGGGTGGGTGTATGTAATGACCCTACTTAAATAGATGTATAGGATTATTAATTATAATTAATTTAATAATCTAACTGTCCTAAAAGATTAGCTAAACAATAATTATTTCTTAAATAACATTAACTAATTAATTATTATTAATTAGTTATTCATGATTGTCAAGGATTAATTAATTATTAATTGACTCATTAATTAATTAAGTAAAGGATTAAAGGGGGTTAATAAATTATTTTGTTAAATTAAAAGCTTACGTGTTTGGGAAGGGATAGGACATTAAATATAAGATAAGATAATAAATAAGAAAGGATAAAATAACAAATAAGGGGATAAGGGGCATTAATTACGAAAGGATAAGATATTTAATAAATGGATAAGGAAAGTAATGAAGGGGGGGGGAGTCGGTGAAGGAGTGTTAAGGTCCTAACCCGCACATGGGTAGATTAATGTATTCGGATGTAATAAAGGTCAATATTAATAAGACCTTTCAATAAAAGAGAATTAGGCGGATGTAAGNNNGAGAGTGGAGTTCTGTAGTCAGGAAGGTTCAGTACAGGCGCTGGTTTGCTGGAGGTTTTGGGCATGGGGGCCAGGATATCTATATGATATCCTAGAGCTAGGTAGTTTTCCTAGTTGGTAGGGAAGATAATAGGTTTGGGTAGTGTTTACATAGTGCAGCAACGGTCAACAAGGCAAGTGGATAAACAAAGGGTTAGCATCAGACCCACATATTTAAAATTATGCATTGTTTTTTAATCTGTTATAAAAATTTATTATTCGTTGTTAAATTTAAGTTACTGAAGTTACTATTATTAATATTATTATTCTGTTATGAAGTTACTGTCTTAGTTTATGAAATAAATTGATTTTTAAATCTATTTGGCTATTACAGATTCCATCCAGAATATGCATGCATGCAAAAGAAAATATATCTAATTACTCAAATACTTCAACAAAACAACCTTGGAGATCACATCCCCAAGGGTGCCAAGAATAAAAATCCAGAAAATCATAATTCCAAGAAAGGCAATTCTAGTCATGCCTTGATTTCCATCAACTCCTCTCTCGATGCTTGGATAATATATTATGGAGAATCACATCACATGGATGCCTCAAAAGTAGTATATTATTCATTGGATGCATGCAAAGGTCCTCCTATTATGATGGGGGACAACTCTTCTGTCAATGTCACTGACAAAGGAAGGATTGAACTCACCAACGAAAGCTTTGAGAATGTGCTACATGTTCCAAAACTTTCTATCAACCTTCTCTCCATGTATCGAATGATGAATTCCGGCACTAGAAATAAATTCATATTCACACCAAATTCCATGGACATCTATGACATGCAAACCAACTCAAGGTTGCTACCGGTGAGGTAAATGATCAGTCTAGATTGTATACATTTTTTGAATTCATTAAACCTGATTCTGCTTTACTGCCTACTCATGCTGATGAAAGTAGTAGGATATGGCATGAAAGGTTTGGAAATTTGAATTTAATATAAATGAAATAGCTTATCAAGAAAATATTGGTTGATGGTCTGCTAGACATCCATTTCTCCAAGGGAGTATGTGAGGGATGTGTTCTCAGAAAACACCCTCAAGAAAAATTCGACAAAGGAAAGTCTTAGAGAGATTATGTGCCTTTAGATATGATCCATAGTGACCTTATGGGTCATTTTCCGCATCCATATATCATCAAAGTGAGTTTTTTTCTCATTTTTGTTGATGATTTATCACGTTTTACATGGATCTACTTTCTAAGGAAAAAATCTGAGGTCTTTCAACACCTCAAAGATTTCAAAGCCCTAGTTGAGACACAGTCTGGAAAGAAGATCACATTCCTTTGAAATAATAATGGGGGAGAGTATGTCAATCATGATATCCATAATCGTTTCCATGAGGCAAGGATTCAGTTGCACCACACAGTTCCCTATAATCCACAGCAAAATGGCTTTGTTGAGTGGAAAAACATATCTCTAAAGGAGATGGCATCTTTCATGCTGCATGCAATGTCACTACTACAAATACTATGGATCAAATCACTTAATTATGAAACATACATCCAAAAAATATCTTCCCATAGATTTTTTAAGGATAAGACCCCCTACGAGGCTTGGAGCGGATTCAAACCAAAAGTGACCCACTTTCATATTTTCGGTTCAGATGTATGGGCATGGATTTCCTCTGAAAAGAGGAAGGCACTTGATCCACAAAGAAATGAGTGTATTTTTGTTTTGATACCCACATGGTGTGAAGGGATATAGGCTTATTGATATTTCCTTGGATTGGCTCATCATTGAGCGTAGTTTCCAATTCGAGGAAAGTGTATTGCATGTACCTCAAAAGTCACATGCACACACCTTCATTCTTCCACCTATCTGAGATGATGATCATGCACATGCTGACTCTTCTTCAGATGAGAGTTATGATTCAAAGGACTTGGATGATTCAGATACAGAGTCAATACAATCAAATGCAGAGTCCGAGCATCCAGATGCAGTTGCAAAGCCAGAGCAGAGGCCCAAGTGGGCACAGACTACTCTTCAGGATGCATGGTATCTCATTGGTGATCTAGTTGATACTAGGAGGACTCGATCTGATTTTGAGGAGCCTCTTGTTTCACTCAATGCCATTGAACCATTTCCATCCAGGAATATTTTCTTGGTTCAGTCTTCATATCCACAGTCTTATGGCGAGTCTGTTGGAAATCCCTTTTGGGAATCCGCCATGCGGGAGGAGTACAACTCCCTCCTCGAGAACCAAACATGGGATCTATTTCCCCTTCCTTTTAGGAGGAAACTTGTCCAATGCAGATGGGTCTACAGGACCAAGAGCGTAGAAGATGGACATATTAACATATACAAAGCCAATATTGTTGCAAAAGGATTTCAGTAGGTGCATGGCATTGACTATGATGATACCTTCGCTAAAGTAGAGAAGATGGATTCCATATGATTAACACTTTCCATTGTGGTAACCAAGGGATGGGAAGTCCATTAGATGGATGTGAAGAATGCATTTCTTCATGGTGATCTCTCTGAGGAGATCTATATGGATTTTCCCCACGGATTTATACAGGACTCCTATTTGGTCTATCGATTGAATAAGTATCTTTATGGCCTCAAGCAGGCTCTGAGGGCATGGTATGCCAATATGGACTCCTACATTTTGTCACAGAATGTTGTACATTCTAAATTAGACCCAAATGTCTACATGTTCAAGATGGTTTATTCACTTCTACTCTTAGTTTTGTATGTTGATGATTTTCTAATCATTGGTTGCTCGACTTAAGCGATTACTGCAGTCAATAGGATTCTACATGGAATGTTTTTTATTATGGACATGGGTCTGCTACACTTTTTCCTTAGATTCGATATCAGTCAGGATGCATCAGGCATCAAACTGTCTCAGGAAAAGTATGCACGAGATCTCCTTGAGAGATTTCACATGACAAACTTCAAGTCTGCTCCAACTCCTTTCCTATCAGGACTCAAACTTGAGGATGGCAGGGACACTCCATTGGTTGAAAACAAACTGTACAAACATATAGTGGGGAGCTTGTTATATCTCACACACACCATACCAAACCTCTCCTATGAAGTTGGCATAGTTTCGAGGTTCGTACAAGAGTCACATGAGCTACATTGGAAGGTTGCAAATCATGTCCTTCGATACGTACACGGCACCATCACCTTTGGGATTCATTATGCAACAGACTCTACATTATATCTCATTGGCTTTATTGATTTTGACTGGGCTAGTGATATCACTCAGTATTAGTTCCAGGCCTATCTGTTGGTCGAGAAAGAAGTAAGTTTCCATTGCTCTATCTTCAGCCAAGGTAGAGTATAGAGGGGTAGTTAACATAACCATTCAGGATATTTCTCTACAACATTTTCTCACTAAGTTGGGCATTTAGTTTCATCGGAAAATCGTCATCTAGTGTGACAACTAGAGCACTCTGAAGTTCTGTAGAGATCCAGTTCAGAGGAAGCGAATGAAGAACATCAAGATCCACATGCACTAAATCTGGAACTTAGTACATGAGGGGATCATTGACCTATAGTTATATACTTTAGTAGAACATATGACATACATCTTCACCAAGACCTTCACTCAACATAAGTTATATTCTCTATGAAGTCGTCTTGAAGTGAAGGAAAAAGTTTCCTAGCAACTGTAGTTCTTCTTTTTACATACATTGTACCTTGAGGGGGGGGGGTGGGTTTCCCATGAGGTTTTCCCTCTTTCCTCACTTTATTTCAGTGTATCTTTTGTATTTGGGTACCTAGCATGGCCTCGTTGCTGGGACCCATTATTTATTTTCACCATAGTGATGTTGAGGGGGGTGTTGGATTTACTTCACACACACCGAGGATTTCTCTTTCCTAAGGTTTTTCCTTGTTTATTTGTCATAATTAGTCATTATACAGTCTCCTATATTAAAGGGTAGAATATTCCACCTAGAGTATATTCTCTTTCAGTTGACACTTCAATTTGACTAGTTGAGTCAAGTCTAGATGTTGCATTGTTTTTGTCACCATGAAACATTGGGATCATCACCATGATAATGCACATTTTCCTTGGGATCATCACCACACTAGTGCATTACCCTTGATTCCTTGATATACTCCTCACTACACTCTATTCAGTCAGTTAACTGATGACTAGTTGACTAGTTAACTCAGCTAGGTGGCAGTTCACTCCCGTAACTTCTAGTGTGTGTGTCCAGATCACTCTAGACCACCAATATGATGGACTAGTTCTCCTACAGTTTTCATTCATTGAGTTATACAAAGTATATCATGTGTAAATTATTCATTATTCATGACAGCTAATGAGAATTCTTCCATTATTTCTCTCCTTCTTCTTCTTTCTCAATTTCTCTCTGCAAATGTGAGTAGTATTTTCTAGCTAGATCTATTCTATGTAGGTTCAACACATTTAGAATATCATCCCCCATACCTCCCTCATATATTAGGGTGGGGTGGGGTAGGGGGTGATATTATAGAAAACATAAAAATGTTTTCTCTAATATCACCCCCAACCCCACATTCATATATGATTTATGTTTTCTCTAATATCACCCCCCAACCCACCTTCATATATGTGAGTGGGGTGGGATGGGGGGTGATATTAGACAAAACATATTTATTTTTATGTTTTCTCTAATATCACCCCTCACCCTAACCTCATATTATGTTTTATATAAACTCACTCCCCACCCCACCCTCATATATGTGGGTGGGGTGGGTTGGGGGGGTGATATTAGAGAAAAGATATTTATGTTTATGTTTTCTATAATATGACCCCAACCCTACCCTCATATTATGTTTTATCTAATATCACCCCCCACCCCACCCTCATATATGTGGGTGGTTTGGGGGGTGATATTCGAGAAAACATAGATATGTTTTCTCTAATATTACCCCCCATCCCACCCTCATATATGTTGGTGGTATATGTGTGTGGGGTGGGCGGTGATATTATCGAAATCATATTTATGTTTTCTCTAATATCACCCCCACCTCATGCACATATTAGAGAAAACATATTTACATTTTCTCTAATATAACCCCCCAGACCACCCACATATATGAGGGTGGGGTGGATGGTGATATTAAAGAAAACATATTTACATTTTCTCTAATATAACCCCCCACCCCACCCTCATATATGTGGGTGGGGCAAGGCTGACGTTAGAGAAAACATATTTAGGTTTTCTCTAATATCACCCCCCATGCCACCCCACGCCACCCAGATATATGAGGGGTTGATATTAGAGAAAACATATTTAGATTTTCTCTAATATCACCTCCTACCCAACCCACATATATGAGGGTGCGGTGGAGGGTGATATTAGAGAAAACCTAAATATTTTTTCTCTAATATCACCCCCACGCCACCCACATATATTAGAGAAAACATATTTATTGTTTCTCTAATATCACCCCCAGGGTGGGGTGGGGGTGATATTAGAGAAAATATATATATGTTTTCTCTAATATCACCCCCCACCCCAACCTGGGGGGTGATATTAGAGAAAAAATATTTATGTTTTCTCTAATATATGTGGGTGGCATGGGGGGTGATATTAGAGAAAACATATTTATGTTTTCTGTAATATCGCCAAATATGTTTTCTCTATTATCACCCCCCACCTGTGGGGGGTGGGGTGGTGGGTAATATTAGAGAAAATATGAGGGTGGGGTGGGGGGTGATATTAGAGAAAACATAAAGGGTGGGGTGGGGGGTGATATTAGAGAAAACATATTTATGTTTTCTCTAATATCACCCCCCAAATATCTTTTCTCTAATATTACCCTCCAGCCCACCCTCATCTATGAGGGTGGGGTGCGGGGTCATATTATAGAAAATATAAATATGTTTTCTTTAATTTCATCCCCCACCCAACCCTCATGTATGAGAGTGGGGTGGGTGATAATATTAGAGAAAACATATTTGAGGGGTAATATTAAAGAAAACATAAATATGTTTTCTCTAATATCACCCCCAACCCCACCCTCATATATGAGGGTGGGGTTGTGGGTTTGGGGGTAATATTAGAGAAAACCTATTTATGTTTTATCTAATATTGCCCCCTAGATATTTTTTCTCTAATATTACCCCCCACCCAATGAGTAATATTAGAGAAAACATATTTATGTTTTCTCTAATATCACCCCCTACTCCACCCTATGAGGGTGGGGTGGGGAGGTAATATTAGAGAAAAAATAAATATGTTTTCTATAATATCATGCCACACCCCACCCCACCCTCATATATGAGGGTGTGGTGGGGGTTAATATTAGAGAAAACATATTTATGTTTTCTTTAATATCACCCTTCACCCGACCCCACCCTCATATATGAGGGTGGGGTGAGAGGTTATATTAGAAACACCCTCATATATATATTTTCTCTAATATTAACCCACACCCCCACCCTCATATATGATAGTGGGGTGGGGGGCAATAATAGAGAAAACATAAATATGTTTTATCTATTATTACCCCCCACCCCACCCTACCCTCATATATTAGGTTGGCGGTGTGGGTTTATATTAGAGAAAACATATATCTGAGGGTGTTTCTAATATAATCCCCCACCCCACCCTTATATATAATGGTGGGGTGGGGGGTATTATTAGAGAAAACATAAATATGTTTTGTCTAATATAAACCCCCACCCCACCCTCATATATGAGAGTGGGGGTGGGGGTTTATGTTAGATAAAACATATATATGAGGGTAGGGTTGGGGGTGATATTAGAGAAAACATAAATATGTTTTCTCTAATATTATGAGGGTGTGGGTAGGGGTGGCAGGTTATATTAGAGAAAACATATATATGAGGGTGGGGTGGGGTGTGGTGTGATATTAGAGAAAACATAAATATGTTTTCTCTAATATTACCCCCCATCTCACCCTACCCCACCCTAATATATGAGTGTGGGGGTGGGGGGATAATAGAAAAAATATAAATATGTTTTCTCTAATATTACCCCCCCACCACACCCTCATAATATTGAGAGTGGGGTTGAGAGAGATATTAGAGAAAACATAAATATGTTTTCTCTAATATTATCTCCCACCCCACCCTCATAATTACCCTCATATATGAGGGTGGGGTGGGGAGTAATGTTAGAGAAAAAATAATTGTGTTTTCTGTAATATAACTCCCCACTCCACCCTCATATATATGAGGGTGGGGTGGGGGGAATATATTAGAGAAAAAAAAAATATTTTTTATTTAATATTACCCCCAACCCCACCCTCATATATGAGGGTAATTATTTTTGTGTGGGGGTGGGTGGAATATATGAGAAAAATTAATAGGGGAATATATTAGAGAAAACACAATTATGTTTTCTCTAATATTACCCCCCACCCCACCCCACCCCACCCAACCCTCATATATCAAGGTGATTATGTTTGGGTGGGGCTGAGGGGAATATATGAGAAAAATGAAAACACAATTATGTTTTCTCTAATATTACCCTACACCTCACCCTCATTTTTGAGGGTAATTATGTTTGGGTCGGGGTGGGGGGAATATATGAGAAAAAATAATATTTTTTCTCATATATTCCCCCCACCCCCACCCTGATATATATGGTGGTGGAGTGGGAGTTAATACTAGAGAAAACATAATTATGTTTTCTCTAATATTACCCCCCACCCCACCCCACCCTCATATATGAGGGTAATTATGTTTTCTCTATTATTCCCCCAACCCCCATATGAGGGTGGGGGTGGGGGGAATATATGAGAAAAATTATTATGTTTTATCAATTATTCTCCCCACCCCCACCCTCACCATCACCCTCATATTCATATATATGAGGGTGGGGGTGTGGGGAATATATGAGAAAAATTATTAAGTTTTCTCTATTATTCCCCGCACCCCCACCCTAATATATATGAGGGTGGGGGTTGGGAGAATAAAAGAGAAAATTGGAATAAAATAGAAAACTTAATAAGTTTTCAATATTGTTCCCCCTCATGAGAACAAATATTGAAAGAAAAAGAGGGAGTTTCTAAAGACATTGTTACAACACTTAAGCATAATGCATTGTGATCAGAACATGGCAATGAATATTGGACATCTTGTACACAAAAGGCATATCGAATTGATGATAATGACCCATATGGTCTATTATTTATAGCTTCAAGATATAATTGCTAGTTTTTAGAGTTGACTCCATCAAATATATGTTGTCTAGTCAGATCGCGAAGGATGATCGACATGAACATCCATGCATCCAACTCATATTTGATTACCCCACCCCGACCCTCATGAGGGTGGTGGTGGGGGGATATATCAGAGAAAACATATGATATATATATATATATATATATATATATATAAAGAAAGAAAAAAAAAATTTAAAAAGAAGAAGAAAATTTGGAAAACAAGAAAATACACATTCAAAACCAAAAGTTAAAATTTTTTTGTTAAAACATTTAAAAAAAACAACAACAACAAAGGTTTTTTCATTTTTTTTTATTTTTTTTAGTGTTATTTTTTGTTTTATTATTATTTTTTTAATTTCTAATATTACTATTAAAACTCACACTCAATTTTTCTCCAACATTAACACTCAACAAATAGGAATAGAAAAAACCATAAACCATTTACGGTTTTCCAATTCTACATGCTAAAAATCACCATCAGTTAACTGGTCAACTGTTGCTACCTAATATGCATTACTTGCGAGGGATTTACATTTATTCCCTACCACTTCTCAACAATTATTCCTCACCATGGCTGCAACTCTACTTGATAGCTTGTGTTGTTATTCCTTGTTATAATTGACAATGATGCAACTCGCTACAGGATTTTGTAGCATGGTATGGCTTGGCAAGGCATAGCATTGGCATGGAAATGGCATGGTGTAACATCTCTCTCTACTCAGCACATGTTATCAACTTATTATTTGAGGACACTTGTGTGCAAGTGATCCAATTATGTTACATGGTGATTTTGTTTTGATTATGGATTATACATGATGATGATGATATGGTGTGACCTATTTTTTTTTATATATATGTATTGATAGATGCTATTGATGATTTTACCTGAGTGTGCAGGACACGTGACAAATTATGGATGCTAATGGCATCAATGGACCTCCTTGGAATATAGATTGAGTAAAGGAGTGGATTTTATTTTGTTTGAGTATTTTATTTTATGCATATGTGTCATATGATTGATGTTAGAAATAGAAACAGAATAGAAAAAATACTTTTTTAAAATTTTTGTTAGCTAGACCAGCAAGAACAAAGTAGATCTAAAATACAATAGTTAGATATAAACTATAAAAATATTTTTGAGTATGTAAAGCAGTTATATCTGAACTATAAGAATATTTCTGAGTATGCAAAACAGTTAGATCTGAACTAAAAAAATATTTCTGAGTAATGAAAATCAATATATCTGAACCTCAATATTTTCGAGTATTGAAAATCAATAGATATGAACCTATAGATCTAGGACATTAAACATTTCAAACAATAGATCTAAATATTTCTGAGTAATGCGCACTAGTAGACTTGATCCTATAGATCTAGAACATTAAGCATTTCAAATAATAGATCTGAGAATAAATAAATCAAATTGAAGTGAACTGTAACTTACCTCTGAAGATTACCTTAGTGTAATGAAGAAAATCTTGACACACATGTGAAATGTTAAGTCTTTGAGTTTATGCTAAGATATAGTCTTGGACTCATAGATCAACCACTAAGGTTTATGTTAAGCCCTAATATTGGCTGATTACCCCTTAACTGGGGCATATTATATTAGTAATGTTATTTTATTTATGTCGGCTTTAGGCCATTAGTTGTAATTATACCTCCTAGTCTCCTATATATACCAAGGAGACATTTTCATTTTGAATCATCTTGTACTTGAACAT
>ML776821.1:1163389-1175404 GCA_009831015.1 Picea engelmannii
TCATCTTGTACTTGAACATTTAAGTGGGGTAAAAGGAGGTTTCCCCCTCGAAGAGGCTTATTATCTGAAATTGTCTCTTTTTCAAGGCATTGAGTACTTTTTCTGAGGATTTTCTATGCTATATTGATATTTGGTTCTTAACAGGTTACATCTCTATAGAAGAAAATATAGGACTTCTATCGCCACCATAGAAAAACCTCAGGGAAAGGACAAAAAACCCCAAACTGAATTCTGGAAGTAACCCTTATCTCAGTCACATACAAACAAAAAAATAGGGAAAGATTTGGAGGTTCCAGATCTTCTTAGAAAGAATATGAGGATCTACTGAAAGTGGCTAGCAACTCAGCATGCGAGTGTTGGCGTTTGGAAGTCACTCCTGGATTGCTACCAGGAGCAGAGCCTGAAGCCCATCAGTTTTATGTCACGATTTGTTTAAAGGGTGATCAAATGGAGGAAAACTCAGAACAACATCGTGTCAAATCAGAAACCAGACCAGGCATGCATGAAAGAGTGAGGTCTTGATAAACTCCAAACAGTGAGTCGTAGTAAAAAGGGTGAGCAGGTGGAAGACTTACGCAAGAAGGGTGCAAAGGTCTATCACAAACATCCGGTTTGCAACAGACTGAAGAAGAATGCATTTGAACACAAAATCCTTTCACATTCAAATACAAATACCAGAGGGCACAACAATGTCACAACAAATCCTTTATTGTAACAAGATGCTCAACTATGAATCCTCAAGCATGAGACGAAAGACAGATGGAAAAAGGAGAACTGTTTGTTATAAACCAAGAAATCTCAAACACAGAGGCATAACCAGGAAACCAGAGTATTTGCTGAAACTTTACAGTCGGGAGCTTAGCTCTACCATCGATAGATACAAAAATGGCAAAAATGCCTACATATACTCCAAACAACCACAACAGTGGAACCAAGAAAATGCATTCAAAGCTTTGCGTCTGCATGGCTTCTGACACTCTGCAGCCGCAATCTTTGAATAATCATGCAGCTTGTGGCGGATGCGATAGATCTTCTGACAGTTACATCGACAAATCGACGTGATTTTAATTCATTGCAGGACGTCCCCATTATGGCGGAGATGATGTCTAACCACCCTCAACCGCTTCAATAACTGCTTCTTATGATTGAGAACGGCCAGGCCAACTCAACATCTCGGGATATGGACAACTTCTCGTGCTACCACCTGGAAAAACTGAATAACTTGAGGGGCAGGCATGGAGGCTAGCACGGAGGATGAGGTGTATGACAGGAATGGTGGTGCCAGGTTATAAGAGTGTGGGAAGGGTGACAAGATGAAAGAAGGATGACGAAGGACGATGAGAGGTGAGAGAGGTGGCGGGGGGATTGACATGAGTCGTTATGGATATACGTAGAGACAACGGGTGAATGGACGAGGCAGGTTTAATGCGGTGAAAGGCTGACATAAAAGGAAAAGGATACGTGGCAAGTGATAAATGGATGATGAGACGAGGGAAAGGCCATCTGGAAGTGTGAGAGAGAGGTGAACGGTGACACATGGCGGCAAGGGAAAGGCGGGCAGAAAGATGACATGGCGGGAGGTGGGCCCATGCGGATTAGAGACAGGGCAGCTGAGAAGGTCGGGGCCACCCCTGAGCCGTTGATCTTGGCTGCTCGATTGTGGCCGTCGGAAACTACATCTACGATTCCGGACCCCCCACCCCCTCCGCTTAAAGGTAGAAGGGCGGGGGGGGGTCCGGAATGGTCTTCATCGCCATTGATCCGAGCACGCTCATCTGGACCGTTGGAGAGGTGCGCCCCCGATTCCGGACCCCCCCCCTCTGCTTAAAGATCGGAAGGCAAGGGGGGTCTGGAATCCAATATGCGCCGTCGATTTGGGCACGCAAATCTGGACTGCCCGGTCTTGCTTGCTGCTTACCATGGGCGCGTTATCACCCGAAACTTTGGATAAGTGGATTTTTACCCCTTCTTTTGTGTTCTACCCCCCTATACAAGAAATATCACTAACATTTGGCTCCATGGGGGATAGAATCATCCCTGTGATGCTCTAAGAAATCTTCTGCAGACTTAGTGCCTTTGTTGTTGGGCTATGGAGTCATTTATTAGTCCGAAAAACAAAAACAAAACACAAACAATATTTACAAAACTAAACAAAACGAGCCTACTGTGGCTCACAAAAAACATTTCTTCAAGAAATGCCCATTGACTGGGCCACTAAAAACTTCATTGCCTTCCAGATTCTGCAACCTGTAAGTGTTGTTATAAAATGCTTCAAGGATCTTGAAAGGCCCGAACCAGAGGGCATCAAATATACTATGTTTTCCCTTTTCCTGTCTGGGTGCATCCCACTTGAGCACCAGATCACCCTGCTCAAACTCTTTCTTCTTGCTTTTCCTATCAAAAGCCTATTTGATCTTATGTTGACGGTTGTAATCTCTGTCCAGGACCTGTTCTCTGATCTGCTGCACCTCCACCATCTGATGAATTCTTCTGAGCACATGGTTAGGTTCCCCCTCATAGTCTTGGAGGAGATTTGCCACAGGCAAGGAAAGCTGAGTGGGGAAGATGGCCTCAATCCCATAAACGAGCTGGAAGGGTGAGAGACCCAGGGATTTCTTTGTTGTCACTCGATCGGCCCAAAGTGCGAATTTGAGCTTTGAGTCCCATGCCCGTTTATTATCCTCTAATAGATTTTTGATAAGCTTGATTAATCTTTTATTAGAGGACTCTATTAGTTCGTTTCCCTGAGGATAGTAGGGAGTGGAGTGAATCAGTGAAATCCCAAATTGGTCACAAAATTTGATCAGAGGCTCAGATCGAAATGGGGAAGCATTGTCAGTGAAAATTTTGCTAGGGCAGCCGAACCTAGCTATGATGTCTTCTAGGAAGCTGATGATGACTTTGTGAGAAGTGCTTCTGGTAGGGACAACTTCTATCCATTTAGTGAAGTAGTCGGTTGCTATCAAAATCCATCGGTGCTGACCACTTGAGGGAGGATGAATTTCCCTGATGAAGTCCAATCCCCACTGCTGAAAGGGCGCTGAGACAACCACAGGCTTCAATGGCAGGGATTTGAGCTGTTGATTCCCTGAGAATTTCTGACATTTGATGCAAGCTCTAATTTCCCTGTAAACATCAGGAAACAAGGTGGGCCAGTAGTACCCAGCTCAGAGGATCTTGTGGGCTGTGGTCTTCCAAAAATAATGGCCTCCACAGAGACCGCTATGGAAATCATTCATAACCTTATGGGCCTGCTGTGGGTCCAGACACATTAGTAATACCCCCTGGGGGTCTTTCCAATACAATGCTTGGCCAATAAGACAATATCTGACAGCTTTGAGCTTTAAAGCTCTGTCTTTACCTTTTTCCATTCCATCAGGTGGTCTCAACTCCTGCAGGCAATACAAGATATCTTCGTACTAGGGGCATGTTGATAGTGGCACATTCCTTTGGGAACCCCTATCGGATGTCTCGGCTTGCTCATTGATCAAATTGATTTCTAATGCTTTATAATTGGATTCGGCCAGGAGCTTGGCCAAACCCTGCCCCTTTACTAACTTAGTGGGCCTGATTTCCAGGTCAAATTCTAGGATCTTGGGTGATCCATTTACTTCTTATTCCATCTATGTTAGGCTGTATAAGAATGTCCTTCACAGAGGTTGAAGGGACATATGCAATGATCTTTGAGTGTAAGACATAGACCCTGAAATCTTTGAGAGATTTCACCAAGGCATAAGCCTGATTTTCCATGATCTTGTACTGGAGCTCTGCGTCTCTCAGCGCCTTGCTAAATAAGGCAATAGGCTGTTCTTGCCCTTGATCATTTTTCTGCAACAGAACCGCTGATACTGTGTCAAAGGAAGCAAAAGAAAATATCATAAAATCTTTAGAATAGTCTGGACTGATCAGCACAGGAGCCTCAGTTAATGATTTCTTTATTTGGTCAAAAGACTTCCTGGGTTCAGCAGTCCATTTTATTTCATGGCCCTTCCTGAGCATGGCTGTGATATGTTTCACCAATTCAGCAAAATTTGAGACAAACCTTCTCAGGAAATTAATCCTTCCCAGAAATGCTTGGACCTCCTTTTTAGAGATGGGAAGTGACAGGGCTTGGATTTCCTCTACCCTGTCAGGATCAATTCTCACTCCCTCTGCTGAGACTATATGGCCTAACAACTTCCCCTCTTGCATAGCAAACAATGATTTTTTGGGATTCAGGGAAAGGACAAACCTGCGGCACTTC
This sequence comes from Picea engelmannii, assembly GCA_009831015.1. Classification (NCBI taxonomy): domain Eukaryota; kingdom Viridiplantae; phylum Streptophyta; class Pinopsida; order Pinales; family Pinaceae; genus Picea; species Picea engelmannii. The sequence continues at coordinate 1,167,633 of ML776821.1, forward strand.
AGGAAAACCCTCTTCAAGTGGGAGTGGTGCTCAATATCAATCTTGGAGAAGACTGTTATGTCATCTAAGTAAATTACCATGAACTTATCTTTTTCCCTGATAAAGGCTATGTCCATGGCTCACTGAAACGTTTCTCCTGCGTTCATCAGCCCAAATGGCATCTTGGCATACATGAATGTCCCCCAAGGCATGGTGAAGGCTATCTTTTCTCTGTCTTCTGTCATGACTGATATCTGATTATAACCGGAAAATCCATCAATCATAGATATCCTAGATGCACTGGTGACCCTCTGCAATATATGCTCCATGTTGGGCAGGGGGTAATTGTCCTTTCTTGAACTCTTGTTCAGATTCCTGAAATCGACACAGAGTCTGATTTCTCCGCTCTTCTTTCTTACTAGGACCAAATTGGATACCCAGCTAGAGTACCTCAAGGGGACTATGATTTGGGCATCCAACATATTTTTCACTTCCCTCTCCATGACAGGTAGCAACGTCGGATTTATCTGTCTCATCTTCTACTTAAACGGCTTAGCCTCCTCTTTCAGTGGGATTTTGTGCTCAATGACTAACGTGTCATATGTCTTGAGGTCTTCGTAGGTCCACGCAAACACATCAGTAAACTCCCTCAGCAAATTAGTATATCCGATCCTCTGCTCCTTAGTTAGGCTCTTTGACATCTTGACCAATTTGGGCTCCTCTGGTGTGCCTATGTTGCACTCAGTTGTATCAGCATCATCACCTGAAATACTACCCTTCATTGCCACATCGTTCCCATCGAACAATATTTCAAATGGGATCATCCCTCTTGGTATATGATTACTCGGCAGTTGAATAATCTGATGGTCAGTAACATTATTCAGCAACTCCCTAGGGTGGTTGCTGCCATCTGTGTCAGGGTCCTCATCTATGCGTGATGCAGAGAAGTCATCAATGGATTGGAGGAATTTATCGATCTCCTGATCATCTTCGAATACTTTCCAATGTCTAACATTGTCTGGCACAGAGGGTCTGTATCTTATTTCCACCTCTGAGCTGATAGTTGGCCGTGCGGGGGCTTCGAACAGACTAGCTGAGAAGGCCTGAAAATCGGCTGGAGCATTTTCTTCCCTTGGAATGAAAGAGATGTTAAAAGCCAGGAAGAAACTATCAATAAGGTCCCATACCTTGTTCCTGTAATTCTTGAGACGCGGGTGCTTGTTCTGATAGACGTTTTTAACCTGCTGGACAATTAATTCTGCATCCCCGAACACATCCATCTCCCTGATTCCCATTTCTTTCGCAGCCCTTAATCCCAGAACCAGAGCTTCATATTCTACCACATTATTGGTGACTTCAAATTCCATCTTGTATGACAGTGATATGATTTCCTGAGAAGGAGATTTGAATACCACCCCGACACCTGCACCTATACTGGAAGAGGCTCCATCAAAGAACATCTTCCAAACAGAGGTGGTTGGGGGAGGCATCCCCTGATTAAGACTGAGTTGCTTTCTAATCTGTAAAGGGGTCTCAGGTTCATCACTAAACTGCAATAAGCTAGATCCTAAGTCAGTGTCTAAGGCATAGATGGGATGATTAGTGGGGTTTGCTTCATCACTGACTATGTAGGCTAGCTGATCTTCTCTGTATAATCTCCTATGTTCCCCCCCAAAGACCGGGATGGTGGCATACGTGAGATCCATCTGCAGCGTCCCTCAAAGTCTCTTAATCCAAGACCTTGACAATAGCATGCCAAACTTGGGGGGAACATCAGCTACCACTATATCCATGACCATGCTTTTCATGGGCAGCTGAAACAGGGAAACTACCAGGTCCTTGATGACTCCCAAACATTGTACCCTCCTGGAGTCGAAGGAATAGAGGTCATGATAGGCTCTGGTGACTTCTAATCCTAGCTCTTCCATGACGTCTTTGGGCATGAGGTTGTGGGAGGCCCCTGAATCCATTAAGCAATTATGCAGCACTTTGTCATGTATGTTTAGGGAGGTGTAGAAGGGAGGGGATGAATCATCTCTGTCTTCTACCATGGGACCTAGGACCACTGCAGGCCTTTCATATTGGAGGCTTATGAAGTCTGTGGAAGGGCTAGAGGCTTAAGATTTCAACAGGTTGGATAAGCGCTTTTTGAATTCCCCATGTTTGATTAACTCAGTGAGGGGCACAGGGATTCTGATCTTTTGAATTTCATGCTCAAAATTAAAGGAAAATGTAAGCTTTGGAATTTCTCTAATCTCAGGAGCATGATTTTGAATAATAGGGGAGGGAGGTTGGGTCTTCTTACCTCTGTGGTTGTCTGTTGTCTCTTCAGTAGGCTTCTCTGCTTTCGTAGATGACTCAGGAACATCAGGTGCTGCTCTCTTGTCTGATCTCAGGTTATACCTGCCTCGGCCACCGCCAGCTTTATCCCCCTTGCTCAATTCATTCAGTTGACTATTCATGAGGGACTCCTCATATGCTGACTTAGTTAGGTGGGGGAAAGGAGGGGTGACTTCTACAGAGTGGATTTTAGGCTTAGGATCGTCTGCTTCTGCTTCCTCTTCATCAACCACAAGGTTGTTCTGAAAGGGGGCCTGAATTCTTTGCTCATCTCTGTCTCTTTCCTTCTCTTTATGCATAGTTGGAGGAGAAAAATTGTTTGGTCTCCTGAAACCTCCCTTATTTTTGGTGTTCTGAGGGCCTTTATACATCTGCCTCCTTTCCACCTTCAATCTCTCCACCTCCTCTTTAAGAAAGTTCATTACTTGGGCCATCTCATTCACTTGAGGATGGGACAATGATGATCCAGAGATGGTGGGGTCAGAAGTCGAGGCTTCTGTTTTTCCTTTTCTTCTATCTGTGTTGGACTTGTTTCTCAGTCTGTCAGCAACTAACATGTTGGATTCCATTTCTATGGCTACATCTTGCATCTGAGCTAAAGAGGTGGCTCTTCTTTCTCTTAATACGAGACAGAAGTCAGGGTCAAATGAACTAGCATATGAAATTTGAGCAGATGCTTCGGAAGGCTTTATCTCTGCAGGAATCCTGTTATACATCTTATTGAATCTTTTGGAGAAGTCAGAGACAGACTCTCCTTCCTGCTTCTTCAGGGACCCGAAATCAGTCATATAATATATGTAATCTTTTCTATCCCCCCATTGTCTCAGGAACACATTATCCAGGGCTTCAATACCAGCAATAGATCCAGGGGCCAGTCCCCTGAACCACTTTATGACCTCACCATCTAAGCTCTGGACAAAGACTCTCATCCAGACATATTCATTTTCAATATTGAGGTTTTCTGCATAACTATAAAAAGCAGCCAAGTGCTCTTCAACAGTTATGTCTCCCTCCCCTATGAACTTGGGCATATACTTCAAGTAGTCTCCAACAGGGAGAGGGTTCATGGGATGAGGCAGGAGCAAAGGAGCATATCTAGCAGTGACTATAGCATCCATTCTGTTCTGTGGGGGATTAGCACCAGCCGTAGGGACGTTGAGTGGAGGAGAACTTGGAGGAGAAGGAGTGTGAACAGGTGAGGCGGGAAAAGAGGTCCTCACAGGAGATGACGGGATAAACAGAGAGAAGTCTAAGGGACTTGAGTGTACAGGTGCTTCTCTCTGCCCAACAACAGTAATCAAAGGAGGAGTGGTGAATCCTCCTGAGGGGGGAGTGACAAGGATCTCTCCCTCTGATACTAGACCAGGAGGAGAAAACTCAGTAGGAACACTCCCAAAGTTCAGAAAACGGGAAACCTCAGAGGAAGTACGACCAGCAAGCTGAAAATCAGAAAATGGAGTTTTCACAGAAGGGTATGGCGTATTACCTTTTTCAGCGACTGGAACTTCTTTTACAGAGCTCTTTACCTTTCTGTGCACTGCTTCCAAGTCTTCCTCTAGTGTGGCTAAAGGCAAAAGTGGATTAGACCTCGTGTGTCTACCTCTCGAAGCCACAGCTGATAGAACAGGTTCTCCCCAGCGGAGTCGTCACAGTGGAGTCGCCAGGTGCAAAATAGCAATCTTCTAGTTCTGATATCTGATGCACCTTCAGAAATCAGTTGATCTTTTTCGTTCAATCCCAAGGAAAATATTCAACTTCGTCCCCGGAAAAGGCGCCAGAAATTTTGGCGTTCGGAAGTCACTCCTGGATTGCTAGCAGGAGCAGAGCCCGAAGCCCATCAGTTTTATGTCACAATTTGTTTAGAGGGTGATCAAATGGAGGAAAACTCAGAACAGCATCGTGTCAACTCAGAAACCAAACCAGGCATTCATGAAAGAGTGAGGTCTTGATAAACTCCAAACAATGAGTCGTAGTAAAAAGGGTGAGCAGGTGGAAGACTTACGTAAGAAGGGTGCAAAGGTCTATCACAAACATCTGGTTTGCAACAGACTGAAGAAGAATGCATTCGAACACAAAATCCTTTCACATTCAAATAAAAATACCAGAGGGCACAACAACGTCACAACAAATCCTTTATTGTAACAAGATGTTCAACTGTGAATCCTCAAGCATGAGACGAAAGACAGATGGAAAAAGGAGAACTGTTTGTTATAAACCAAGAAATCTCAAACACAGAGGCATAACCAGGAAACCGGAGTATTTGCTGAAACTTTACAGTCGGGAGCTTAGCTCTACCATCGATAGATACAAAAATGGAAAAAATGCCTACATATACTCCAAACAACCACAGCAGCGAAACCAAGAAAATGCGTTCAAAGCTTTGCGTCTGCATGGCTTCTGACACTCTGCAGCCGTAATCTTTGAATAATCGTGGAACTTGTGGCGGACGCGATAGATCTTCTGACAGTTACATCGACAAATTGACGTGCTTTTAATCCATTGCAGGACGTCCCCATTATGGCGGAGATGATGTCTAACCACCCTCAACTGCCTCAATAATTGCTTCTTGGGATTGAGAACGGCCAGGCCAACTCAGCATCTCGGGATATGGATGACTTCTCGCACTGCCACCTGGAAAAAATGAATAACTTGAGGGGCAGGCATGGAGGCTAGCGCAGAGGATGAGGTGTATGACAGGAATGGTGGTGCTGGGTTATAAGAGCGTGGGAAGGGTGACAAGATGAGAGAAGGATGACGAAGGACGATGAGAGGTGAGAGAGGTGGTGGGGGGATTGACATGAGTCGTTAGGGATATATGCAGAGACAACAGGTGAATGGACGAGGCAGGTTTAATGTGGTGAAAGGCTGACATAAAGGGAAAAGGATACGTGGTGAGTGATAAATGGATGATGAGATGAGGGAAAGGCCATATGGAAGTGTGAGAGAGAGGTGAACGGTGACACATGGTGGCAAGGGAAAGGTGGGCAGAAAGATGACATGGCGGGAGGCGGGCCCATGCGGATTAGAGACAGGGCAGCTGAGAAGGTCGGGGCCGCCCCTGAGACGTTGATCTGGGCTGCTCGATTGTGGCCATCGGAAACTACATCTACGATTCCCGACCCTCCCCCTCTGCTTAAAGGTAGAAGGGCGGGGGGGGGGTCCGGAATGGTCTTCATCACCGTTGATCCGGGCGCGCTCATCTGGACCGTTGGAGAGGTGCGCCCCCGATTCCGGACCCCCCCCTGCTTAAAGATCGGAAGGCAAGGGGGGTCTGGAATCCAATATGCGCCGTCAATTTGGGCACGCAAATCTGGACTGCCCAGTCTTGCTTGCTGCTTACCATGGGCGCGTTATCGCCCGAAACTTTGGATAAGTGTGTTTTTACCCCTTCTTTTGTGTTCTACCCCCCCTATACAAGAAATATCGCTAACAACGAGACACGACCCTGATGGGTACCAGATATGCATAAAGGAAGGGATGACAACCTCTAGAAGAGGATATGTCACACATAAGAGAGCTGACTTCTTGAGGACTGGAAGAGTAAGGGTGGCCGACAAATTATATGAAGGACAACAATGATGGAGGGTGATCCTAGCAGCAACAAGAAAAAAGGAAAATGGAACAACCCTCAACTCAGCAACCATGATCACTTTCGAGCACAAAAGGAAGCCAAACTGTAACAGTCAAAGGAGGTCACAACACTTACAAGGGAAAACATAGAGAAATCCTCCACATAGAATTGAAGAGGGTGAGTGTGTGTGTAGGAATAGAGAGGGAAATGGTTTTATTTATAGTCTTAGGCTAGGGCTTAGGTTAATAGAATAATAATTAATATAATGACATATTAACTAATATAAATATTATTTTAATATGTCATATCAAATATTAATTAATATTTCTATTTTAATCTTATTAAGACCTAAAACCAAAAAGACAAAACCCACTCAAACCCAAACTCAAAAACCAAAGGTTGAAGAACAAACAAGGGGTTATGAAAGGGAAAAGGGGTTTTCTTAGTGGCAACACATGTCCATATGCTTCTTAAGGTGACCAGTTTACTTTATCATCACTACATAAGGGGTACATCACACAATGTGGTCATGCCCATCTTCATAGTCTCTCTTAGGTCTTGCAGACCATCCTAGGAGAGAGGAAGAGGATCACACACCAACACATCTTGGTATTACACCAATATCTACCTCATCAAAGACCAGGTTACCCAAAAACACATCTAGAGTATTATCCACCAAGGTACAAGACCAAGGATCAACCCATTATTTAGGCATGGGTACCCTAGAACACATCTAGGGGCCCTAGACATATCTAGGGACTTATATTTCTTGGTCCCAGAACAAGAACCCCAGTCATCTACTGGGGGCCCTCATAAGTGTATTTTTCCATGGATCTAACTTCTTGGTTCCAGATTGATGCAGGAGCATCGCTCCAATTCAACAATGTCCTAGCTAGACAACAAATCAACACGCATTCAAGAGGAGAGAGGCACCAACCCTCTCATTTTCAAAATTCAAATTGTTATTAAATGTTTGTAAGGCTGGAAGAGACACATCAATACCTTTGGGTAGGCAGGAGATTATGTCGCCTTTAATGGCTGACATGATGATGAATATCTAGATCCAATTTAGATCTAGATGACCATTGAATGTAATTCAATGTAATTAATGAAGAGTAGGTAGCTTGGAGGCAAAGGCTCGAGAATCCCCTCTTTTGAAAAACATCATTGTATCTAGATATAATAGAATGGAGGAGATTAGAATAGATAGGGAGAGAGGGGAGAGATCTGGGACTCTGTTGCAGTCCGAGCTTTTGTACACATTGTAAACATGCATTATGAGATTAATACAAAGAGCAGTCTTTCCTGCATAAGATTCTTTGTGTGTTTCCATGCATTTAATGAATGTCATTTTGTTGTAGGAAAATCTCCCTGTGGACAGGTAGATCACCTCTAAGGCTTGAACTTAAACCTAGATAGAAAAATGCTTAATGTGGACAGTGAATTCCTTTCAAATCTATCTAAACTAATGCATGAGAAGGGAGGATGATAGAAGTACCTGTTATCGACGTTTGTCCCTGCACGCTCCGAGTTGCGCTCCAATCCTTTGCTCCTCGCTGAGCTCTGTGGACAAAACAAGATACGACCACTTCCTACTCTATTGACATTACCTTGAAAATAGATCTATCACTAAATGATAAGTTCATGTAACATCAAACACAAACTAGAAAGAAATAGGCCAAGCGTGTCATATTAATGAGAATAACGACAACAATACTTACAATCATAGATGCGAATGGGACAGCTTCGTCAAGTCCTCTTCGTCTAACCCTTGCCTGAAAGATCCACAACCTGGATAACAACAACTTAACTGATCACTCTCCTTTGGCTGACTGTCAGTTTCCTCCAAGATCATAAGTTTCATATGTTCAGTTCTTCCCCC
>ML776821.1:1177169-1206560 GCA_009831015.1 Picea engelmannii
TGCAGAGGTTCAGCGAATTATGATATGTGCAAAGTGACAAAGTGTCGTGTTCAAGGGTGACTCTAAGAAGTGCTAGATGGTGTTCTCAAGAGACTGCTTGGCTTGCTCCTTTCAATTTTTCCCCCATCCAGATAGATGAGTACGTATTTTTAATTTAACGAGATCGAGGAGGATAAAACATGCTCGATATAACTCACCTTCGGTAAGTTCCTCTTCCTTTGTTTAACGAACCGGAAGAAGTAAGAGTTCGTTCCCATATGGGCCTGTCGATGTGTGTTTTAACGAGCCCAAAGACAGAAAACTCGAAGGTTTTTCGAGATTATAGAGTTTGGAAAAACACTTAAAAGAAAACTCTCTCAGTTCCTTTTCCGTACAGTAGTCCATCGAGACCGAAAAAGGGTTAAACTATCGCTCGAAAGACGCCCTTTCTAACCTTTTAACGAGTGTGAAAGGAAGAAAGATCACTCGACAATCTTTTCATATTTAGAGAGTCTGAAAAGGGTTTAAAGGAGACTCCAGGGGGGTTCCTTTTTCGTGTGGTCGTATCCATACGGGTCTGAAAAAGAGATAAAAGTTTACCCGGTTGCATTCTCATATTGTCAAGCTTGAGAACGAACTAAGACTATGCTCATCAATACGACAAGGTGGAAGATGTATTAGAACTGCCAATAAGCCTGCAATGCCAGAAACTAAAAACCAGGGATTAGTGAAGCCATTTACACCATTAGAGAAACCCAAAATGACTATACCTTATGGAAAAATGAAATTTTATATATATCAATTGATTTGAAAAACTCATTTACCATTTCATTTGCAAGGATTTTGTGGAGTGTTGGAGAATCTCAATTTGAGCAAAACTTGTTCTTCTCGCTGTCGAAGCTACGATTGATTGTTTCGCACACCGTTCGAACCAGGTAGGTATTCATTCTTTTCTCTTTCAATTGTATGGTTCCAAGTCACTCTTTATAGAATTATTAATTTAAAACACAAAGCCCTAGGTCGTCCGTTTTGAACCAAATCGGCCTCCTTTTAAAAGTTAATAAAACAGGGGGATTTGTTCACAAAAATGTATTGGGAAAGGGTTGTTAAGATGCCCACACCCTAAAAATTGATTAGATCGACCATTTTGACCAAAGAAATTTGCAAAAACTCCCCTCATGGGCCCACGCACCCCCTCAAAACATTTTTCATTTTTACCATGTTTTAATCATTGTTTCGTAAATGTTTAAGGGTGTGGTGGTTAAAAATGATGATTGGTTACCTTTAGATGTCATGGGCATTTGTTTTCATGTTTTAAAATGCTTTTTGAAAATCGCCGAAATCACAAAAACGTGGGGAATGATGAAAATTTTGAATTTTTGTTTTGTAGGTATATTCGACAATCATGATAGAGTGGAAAGAGCGGGAACATGAGATGGATGATATAGCCGCTCTACGGAGTCCCCGTACGTGGGCTACTTTGAGGGCCTGCGGTTTGCTCAAGTTTTTCAAACTGCAAAAAATGAAAAGCGAGGTTTTACTGCTTGAGCACATCATTGGTCTTTGGGACATCACAGAACATGGATTCCGTATTGGTACACAACTCCTAACCATCGAGTTGGAAGATGTGTACTTTCTGACCGGCCTCTCGAAAAGAGGGGTCCCCATAGCTTTTACAGGGCAGAGGGCATTACCTGAGCAGGTGGACGTGTATCTGGCACGTCATTGTGTTCCGGGAGCAAGGTTGGTAGGGGGCAGGATCCCTATCAAGGACATATGGGATCTGCCTCTTCGATCCATATTGTTTGCTATCACTAGTGTGACTGGTAGCACTAGTGCTCATTTGGCTTCGAGGTCACAGGTGGCCTATGGTGTTCAGTGTTTAGAGCCAACACTGTTCAACTGGAGTGCGGCGTTCCTTCGAAATGTGAAGGAACAAATTTGTCGGTGCAGGAATGGCCAAAAGCAGTTTGGCTATGGCTCATTCTTAGTCTCATTTTTCTTGGAGCGCATCCCTCAGATGCAGCCTCAAATCGCACTGGCAGTACGACCAGTGGATGAGCCTCGGATGGAGAGGTGGACTAGTCTATCCCCGAGGTTAGTTTCAGAGTCCGAGTTCCATTTTACTGGTGATTTCTTTGCCTGGTTGAGGCGACAGTACCTTTGGATTGAGGACTTCCCGTATGCTAATGTGGACTTCCGCGAGAGTATGGATTTGATTCTGCCCGAGGGGGAAGATTGGGACGAGTCAGGTAAGAGACTAAGCCATACCTTGTCTAGTTTGTTTTTATGTTTTTGATCTATATGTATTTTTTTTTTGGGTATGCAAGAGAGTGTTTAACAAATGTTTCGTCTTCAATGTGCAGACAAGGGAGCAGTGCGCCCAGTGGACATACCAGTGCCAGGACATCCAAGGCCTTACGATGGGTATCCCTCCTCTGTGGAGGGGGGACGTGCCTTTGCATCTGCAGTGACACACTGTAGGAGTGCCAGAGAATATCAATTCTCTGTTGAGACATGTAGTATGCACAGTATTATGTTACTCACAGCACAACGTAGTGCGGGGAGATTAGAGTTTCCCCGAGATCATGTTTTTTGTACACCTTGTCTGGCAAAGTTGTATGGGTGGATGAGCCCAATATTTTGTTCTCTTACAGACTTTTTGATGTAATGTAAACATTTTAGTCATGCCATATATATATATATATATATATATATATATATATATATATATTCGAGTTTTTATGATGNATATATATATATATATATATATATATATATATATATATATATATATATATTCGAGTTTTTATGATGCTTATGGTTTGTACATGATGATGTCTATGGTGTGTTTTAATTTACATGTAATGTACAGTTTTTGATTTCCTTGAATCTTATCTGTGGGCTAAATACTGATCCATGATGTAATTGACTAACGAATCTGAAACACTATTAAGTTCTCTTGGAATGTGTCTATATTCAATGTAATCGAACATTCGTTCGAGACGGCGAACTTGCAAGTGTAGACGTAGCAGGATAGGACTACGGATAGCGTAGATGCAGTTGAGTTGATAAACCATGAGTTGGGAGTCTAAGTATACAATGATACGAGAAATACCTAGGGAGGAGGCTTGGGTTAACAGTCCAATGACAGCGTGATATTCTGCCATATTGTTGGTTGTTGGTCCTAAACAGATGCCTCCTGAACTCACCACCTTGTCAAACTGATAAATAACCCATGCTGTTGAAGCAATGTTCCAGGTATGTCGACTGGCACCATCTGCAAACCCAAAAAAGATAGGAAAGGCAAACGTCATCTGCGCATGAAAACAGAGGCATAGTCATGAGTGGAAACGGTAAAGACTCGAGCACGCGAAAGAAAAGGCACACCAAACTAAAAATACAATAGTGTACAAAGTACAGACGCTAGGTGATCTAGGCATAGTACTTTTTAAGGTAAAGCCCATTTTGGGGCTCTCCCAAGGAAATTCCATCATGATCTACTAGTTCGTAAGAACCTCTGTGTAAAACATGCTTCACGATGTAAGGACCGTGCCACATAGGTTCTAACTTTCTTGTTCCCAATTTATCATGTGCTCGGTCATAAATGAGGACTAAGTCTCCTTCTGCAAAGGCTCAAGGTTGGACAGATTTGTCATATTGACTCTTGATCCATTTCTGATGTGCCTCATTAATGAGAGCAGCATCACAGCGTGTTTCGTCCAGCTTGGATAGGTACAAGAATCGTTCTTCTTCCACAGAAGTATGGGGTAGAAGTTCTACTTTCAATTTGAGTGACGTAATTTCGCACTTGATTGGTAAGACGACTTCAATGCCATAGACTAACTAGAATGGAGTGAATCCAGTTGAGGTTTTCACAGACGTGCGATAGGCCCAGAGAGCGGAAAATAGTTGTAGATGCCACGATGTCTTGTTTTCCCCTACCATGCATTGGATCATGGTTTTTAGGACTTTGTTGATAGATTCAACTTGTCCATTCGCTTGAGGATAGTAAGGGGATGATTTTTCATGGAAAAAACCGAATTTGACATGTAATTCGCTCATCATCTGGTTTTTGAAGTGTGCACCATGGTCGGTGACAATGGCATGTGGTATGCCAAAACGAGTAATGATGTGGTTGAAGAGGAATAGGGCTACAGTACGGCCATCGTTCAGGAAGGTAGGCATAGCCTCAGCCCATTTTGTGAAATAATCGACGACGACGATGATGTAACCGTGCCCCCCGGCTGAGGTAGGCTTACACTGCATGAAATCAATACCCCACTTGGAAAAGGGGCCGATGGAAATAATGGGATGCAACGCAGTAGGGTGGGTGTGTGCCTTCTTGTTGAAGATTTGGCAGGGTGGGCATTTTTTGATGGCCTCGATGCAATCTTTGAAGATCGAGGGCCAAAAGTAGCCGGCACGTAGGATTTTTTGGGCTGTGGCCATCCCGGAAAGGTGACCGCCACAAGCACCAAGGTGAAAATCGTTTAGAATGCGTCCAACCTCTTCGTGAATCATACATTTCCAAAGAATGGTGTCAATACCACGACGGTACAAAGTATTGCCGAGGATGAGGTAACGGCGGGAGTGGTGACGGATGTGTCGACGCTCTTCTTGAGAGATGTTTGGCTGAAAGCGTTGGGTTTGAAGGTAGAGGAGAATGTCTCCATACCAAGGGTCAGAGGTGCTGATGAGGAAGAGAGACTCATCAGGAAGAGGGTCTCTAGGATCAATGTTTTCATTGGCACTTGGGAGAGCACAAATGAGCTCAGCAAACACCAGGGATTTTTTGGCTTTGGCCTTTGTAAACTCGAGATCGAATTCTTGGAGAATCATGATCCATTTCGAATATTTTCCCCCAAGTACTTGACGTGTTAAGACGTGGTACATGGGTTTGGAGTCTGCGATTACCGTGGTGGTGCATAATAGGATGTAGTGGTGGAATCGTTGGACAGCAATGACAGCTGTCATAGCCAGTTTCTCGACATGCGAATACCTGAGTTCGGGTCCGGATAAACTCTTGCTCAGATAATAAATCACGTGTTCTTCGCCGTTAGCGTCTTCTTGAACCAATACCATCGCAATGGTGGAAGTAGAAGCGTCCAAGTAAAGGATATAATCCTTTGTATATTTGGGAGGATGTAACAAAAAAGCGTGTGTCAAAGCATGCTTGAGATCATCGAATGACCATTGGGCAGTGTCATCCCAAGTGAAAGGGATGTTCTTTTGCATTAGTCGCATAAATCCTTTAGTAATATCGGCGTAATTGCAGATGAAACGATGGAGAAAGTTTGCTTTGCCTTGCAAACTTTGAATTTGGGTTAAGTTGGTGGGTGGGGGTAAGGCTAGAATGGCCTTGATCTTTAGGGGATCCACCCTGATCCCGTCTTTGGAGACGATGAAACCGAGGAGTCGGCCAGATTCGACAGTGAAGGTGCATTTATGTGGGTTCAGACGAATACGATAGAAACGACATCGAAGAAAAATTGCTCGGAAGTGACCAATATGATCGGGTCGGTTGGATGAATGGGCGGGTAAGTCATCGAGATAAGGTTCCGCGATATGCTTGATGTCGTGGAAAGCGTACGACATGGCTCGCTGGAAAGTAGCACCAGCATTTTTAAGGCCAAAAGGTAGCTTTCGATAAGCGAAAGTTCCCCAAGGGTAGATGAAGGTTGTCTTATGTTGGTCAGCAGGTAATATTTTGATCTGGTTGTATCCAGAAAAGCCATCCATGAAAGAGAAGATCACGCTTCCCGCACAATTATCGATGATTTGATCGATAAAAGGTGTAGGGTAATTGTCCTTGGGACAAGCTTTGTTGAGATCATGATAATCGACACAGACATGGATGGTCCCTTGTTTCTTGGCAACCGGAACGAGGTTGGAAACCCATTCCGTCAAAGGGACGGGGTGGATAAAGCCAGATTTTAGAAGTTTTTCAACTTCTGCCTTTATAGCTGCCAGTTTCTTGGGGTGAACCGGGCAGAGTTTCTGTCGAACCGATTTTGCATCAGGGTAAGTCTTGATTTCGTGTATGACGATGGAAGGGTCAATCCTTAGCATTTCCTCGTAGCTCCATGTGAAGACATCACGGAATTCCTTGAACAAAGAGGTGTAAGAAACCACTTCGTCGGGCGTGCAATTAGCACCAAGATTAATGTTTTCCACGACACCTTCTTTGACTGAAATGTCAATTGTGATTGTGGTAGATATGTTATCAATCTTCCCCTCAGAGAAAGTATCTTGAGTGAGGATAGGGGATTGTGGATCATCGGTAACATCGGGGGGGAAGACAGATTGTATGTCTTGCATTTCTTCCAAAGGTGGAAGAAAAGAGGATTGGTGGTGGTTGTCATCCCAGGGTAAATCGTCAATGCTAATCATTTCCATGATAGATTCATTCGAAGGAAAAATGTGGGAAATGTAATCAACGACAGATGATAGGGAATTCAACCACGAGGGCACCGAGTAAGTGTCGGGTGCCAATGAATGTGAAGTGTTCGAAGAGGGACAAGCAGATTGAATAGCTACGTATACGGCCTCGGCTGGGCTGAGTGGCATGGTGTCACTAAGTCCATCGAATTCCAAAGGACTAGGTACAATCCAAGGGTCAGATGATTCCAAGGATTGATAGGGAAAAGTCAAGATCATATTGACGGCGGAAATATGAGGTGTAGTAGGTGGAAGTGGTGTAGGGAAGGTACCCATGAGGCTAGAATCTTTCAATAAGCCAACACCAACGCTTTCATACGTAACTAGGTGATCTCCCAAAAATGGAATATTGTTGGTGCCAGGGATGCGAGCGTCGGGCGTGCAGAAATCAAGTTGATCGACGGTAAAAATTTTTCCTTGATGAGGGAATTGTACACATCGAAACACCGACGAGGCAACAACATCCATAGCATAGAACCAACTTCTTATGAGTAATAAGTTGTAATCGAGGGGAGCGTCGACCACTTCGACGTCAACGGTAACAGTTTTACCGCCCAAGTGAACGGCGAGGGATTGCAATAATCCATGAGGATGGAAACCTCGTCCATCAAAAGCACATAACATCGTGGGGGATTTGTTAAGGGCAGGTGATTTCAAACCTTTCCAACAGGATAGAGACATGACACATGTGGAGGCTCCCTCATCCAAAATGGTTCAATGGATTTGTTGATTATGAACAACAACATTGATTTGGAAAGCTAGCTGGTGGGAGAGTCATGGTTGATGGTCATCCAGATTAAACGTGATGTAGTTAGATGACTCAGGATCGAAAGCGCCAATAGAAGCTAAGAGCGTCCTACGTTGGTTAGGACAGTGTTGTAAAACTTCTAATGCGGACATGGCACACGGAGCTTGGGCCAAATCTTCTACAATATTGTAGTTTTGGGCGGCTCATGAATTAGGATTGAAAGTAGATTTCTGGATAGTACTCTTAGGAGGGCGTAAGATGGAATCAAAAGAAGGTTTCTTAATCTGAAGTGCCCTGGATGGAGGGCTAACAGATGGAGGATTAACAACAGTTGGTAAAGGATCTAGCGAAGAACCATTAGCAGTCTTCGGCTTATCAGGTTTAACTGGCGTGTCATATTTCGCAGAACGAGTGGTTAGATTAACCCTATTAAACATGTAAATGTGTGCGCTGGTCGAGGCCTCATCATGGGGTTGGTTGGAACTGCCCCCCAGCGTGGGGGTTTGTGCAACCAAAGATTGTTGTTGTGGAAACGGCTGAGTGAGCACAGCGGGTTGCGAATTTCCCTTGAAAATTTTAGCCACTTCAT
The DNA here is from genome assembly GCA_009831015.1 of Picea engelmannii. Classification (NCBI taxonomy): domain Eukaryota; kingdom Viridiplantae; phylum Streptophyta; class Pinopsida; order Pinales; family Pinaceae; genus Picea; species Picea engelmannii. The sequence goes on from ML776821.1 coordinate 1,184,927, forward strand.
CGCGATGTGGGCAGTCTCGAGTGTAGTGATCATCACCGCAAATGAGACATGGGAATTTCGGTTTTCACTGTGGTTGTTTTCCGACAACAGGGGCTTATGGTTGGGTCTTGGGTTGTTCATTGTTATTGTTCTTATTTGTTTTGTTTCTCGCTTTCTTCTTTCCCCCGGGTTGTTGTGAAGGGGTTGATTGGACCACATTCACATCAGAAACTTGAGTTTGGGTGGGGGTAGGAGAGGGTGTAGTCGAACTGGGGGTGGTCGTGGAAGTGGGCCGTTGGATTGTTCCAGTAGACTGAGTAGTAGATTGAGTTTTGACGGAGCCAATAACTCCATCCGCATGCGAAGCAGTCGATGGTTTGGATGGATCGTTATTGGGACGAGTAGCGTTTGGTATCAACTCATACAGACTACCAGATTGTGAATAGACTAAGTCTAAGTATTGAGCTCGGGCGATGGCTTCTTCCTTGGTGACCACGCTGCCCATGGAAACATCACGAGCGATCTTGGGTAATAATGATTTCGTGAACCATTCCGCTAATAATTGGTCAAGGATGAGCGCTTTGATTGGCCTTCATCGTCTTCTCCATTCATGGATATGATCGGAGATGTGTGTGGAAGTTGTCTAACGAAGAGGGGTTAATAGTTCAGTACCCATATCGTATCGGATGGGCAGTTGGAAGTGTGTGAGGAAGGACATGGCGAGGGAGTTGAATTCGTAAAAAGACGCACGTGGTAATTCAATATACCATTTTGCTGCAGAACCCGTAAGTGTCCGTTGGAAAAGACGTAAATGAATAGAATTGTCCATGAGGGAGTTGGATGAGCACCACAAATGGAAGGTCATTACGTGGTTGTTCAGGTCTTCTTCATATTTTCCGTCGAATTTTGGGATATCAGAAGGGAGCTTTGCTGGGATTGCTGACCAAACCGAAGAATGATGAATGGGATCATTAGTTAACCGAGATAAGTCTAGAAGGTCCATGGTGGCTAGAAAAGGTAGTTGTCGGTTAACCTGTGGGTAATTATGGTGTGGCATAGGAAAACCAATGGGGCCTAACACTGGGTTATGTGGATAATTATAACTCGTGGGCCCTCTCATGTGAGGTTGGTGTTGACCAAGGTACATAGGATTTGAAGTGTTTTGAGAATCCTGTGTGAGCGGAGGATAACCGGATGGATTTTGAGGGTTATGGGTTGAGTTGGGCATTTGTCCATAAGGAGGTTGTTGCGGAGTCTACGAATTTTGTCCTTCCGGGAAGTGTGGGTTTCCTGAGAAAGGAACGTTCCATGGGTTAGATGCGGCAGACACACTTTGTCCCGTGGAGGCATGTGGATTTCCTTGGAAAGGGACGCTCCACGGATTGGGTGCAATGGACACATTTTGTCCTTGTGGTTGATGGTGGACTCCGACTTGAGGTTTCCCCCCAGCATGGGGGTGCCCCCCGAATGGGATTTGTCCTCTGGTGGGAGGATTCCCCCCAGTTTGAGGTAGAGTTCCCGGGATTTGAGGGCCAGATGTAAAAGATTGACCCATGTTGCCGATTGGGTTAGAACTACCAAGGACAGTCCCTCCGGGTTGTTGGATAGGTATGGAACTTCCCGGTACAATTTGAGTAGTGGTTTGGGCATTGGTAGTGGCAGACGCGTTCAGTGCCCTAAATCCAAAAGGAAGATTTGGTCTTGGTGTTACGGGTGTGCCAATCGGAGTTTGATTAAATACCGCATTACCAGCAGGGATGGTTGGAATGTACGGGGTCAATGTCGAATGGGTTGTCTGGAGGGGAATAGTAGGTCTCGGGCCGACGGGTATTACGTTCAAGCCAACAGGTTGTGTGCTTGGAGCAACGGTTGGTGTGGCTGTAAAAGTGGTAGTACTGGTGAAGTGATTTGGGGGTACAGTGTAGGAGAAAGGTACGTCAACACCTTCTCCCATTCCATAAAGATCTCTCACTAAGCATGGTGGACTCCGAACAATATTTTCAGTCCAAAAAGGGTCATTGGGTAAAGGGTTTTGAGGAGACCCGGTCGGAGCGTTAGAAGGGTTTATGACAACAAATTCTCCAGCGGAATTTAGGTGGAGGAGTTGTTGTTCATATCCCTCCAGAATGAGATAAGCTTCTGGGGATTCCGAGACAATTCTAAAATTCTCCAAAGGGATGGGAACTTCTTCCTGAGAAGTTGTAGTGTTTTGAACCTCGCTCTGTTGAGAAGATTGCTCCGTACAATGAGGGGTTAAAGGGGCGTCTCCTTCAATATTTTCTGGAGGAAGTCCCTGTAGCCTCTGCGAGCATTGTGGAGGGTCGATGTTGGCGGAATAAAAGAGTCGACGAAAGAAATCTATGGCCAACTAGAGAAAAGAAACAGCACACGCTAAAAAATCTAAGAATCACAACTAAGCAAACAAGACCTTCTTTTGATGACCGTACTAGTTGGTGATGAAATCCAACGTCGCGTGATCAATTCCAGAAAGGGTGGGGATAGGGTGGAACAGTTACAATGGAAACCTACTTAACGGACTTACGCCTTGGTACAAGCTTCCACGCAGTAATTGTGGATTTACCCTCCAGGGAGCCCGAGTGAGATTGACCAATGTCTTCTCCAGGTACAGTGAGACTTCCCGTCACCGTCACCTTGTGTAAGAACCTAAAGATTATGGCCACTAAGGTTACCAATTCGCAGTCATCCCCTGGGCGGGAACAGTCGATAGTTCGATCCGAACGTACGGGCAAGGTATCAAGCCCGAAACCAACTAAGAAGCTTCCACGCAGCAATTGTGGATTTACCTCAAAGTGATCCCCATAATACGATCTTACCACCACAATCAGTTAAACCACGGAGGGTTAGTCTTCGTAGCTTACCTGAATGCAACCTCGTGCGTAACCCCTGTGTGAGAGGGGGATCCTAGGTAGACTTATACGATAACTGGATTTACTCTCCCTAACTCAGGATACTAATGTTTGTTTTGACAACTTTGGAGAGTTATGCTCACAGCCTAATCCAAAGTACTACACCTATTCTACTATTGGTGGAGGATTCTAGCAAAGAAAAAGTTCTAGATAAGTTTTAATTAGCATTGATTTTTATGGTTGTTCTTTACGCAAAGGGGTGCACAGAAGTGAAACAAAATGGAATTATGACTCAGACCCAAAAAATGCATCGATCATGATAAACAGTCATTTCCTTTCGATGAACACCTAGCTAAGGGAGAGAGAGAGTTCTTTCACTAACAAGCACAACTACGGAATGCTCTCAGACAATTCTTTTTCTCAATCAAATCCTGATGTAATGAAAAAACTTTTAAATGCCTTCTAATATGCTCAATCAATCATGAAGATATCTTCATTGTTTGTGTATAGATGACGATCAATACAATACAATGCTTATCTTTTCTAATTATCTTCTTGGTATGAATGAAAACCATACTGGCATAAGTAAGAGTCACACAAACAATACACCCTTCGTAGCAATCAAAACGAAAAACGAAAGAAAAGAAACAATAAAAGAAAAAGCAAACTTCACACACAAAAAGTGAGATTTGAAGAATAATGACCTCGACTGAAAACAAGATACAGAGGTCTATAGACCTTTGATGACCTTCACCAGGGTTTCACTCAATTGAAGAGAAGAGAAAAGCAATGCACAAGTTCCAAGCTTTAATCAACAAAAAAGTCAATGAAAAAATGGCAAAGAAGGCTACAAGATCCGATCAACAAGGTATTTATTCTTCAAAAAGACAGATGTCAAGGCTAAAAGGGAAGACAAATTGACTCACTAGATCACTCAACAGAAGAGCCACAGAGGAAAACCCTGAAAAATGCAATTGTGGAGGGTTTTTTGGCCAAAAGGGGGCTGGCGCTCTGTTGCCATGGGAAAAGAGCGTTATAGCACTCTGTGTAAGGCTACTAGAAGCAATGGCGCTCTGATAACACTAGGTCAGGGGCGACAGGGTCTAAAAGTCCCAGAAATGTCAAAAATTTTCAAAAATTGAGATCTGAGCTTGAGAAGTATGCTGAATGTGACAAGGTAAGGAGCCAATTGGCTTATGAAACTAATAAAAGAGGGGTGGACCAGGTTTGAAACAATCAAGGGACAGAACAAGGTCAATGAGGAGAAAAATCCAAACAAGAGGTTTCGATTTGAGGCTATCTCCCCAGTGGAGTCACTAGTTTCTGTTGCAGGAAAATCTCCCTATGGACAGGTAGATCACCTCTAAGGCTTGACCTTAACCCTAGACAGAAAAATGCTTAACGTGGACACTGACTTCCTTTCAAATCTATCTAAACTAATGCATGAGAAGGGAGGATGATAGAAGTACCTGTTATCGACATTTGTCCCTGCACGCTCCGAGTTGCGCTCCAATCCTTTGCTCCTCGCTGAGGTCTATGGACAAAACAAGATACGACCACTTCGTACTCTATTGACATTAGCTTGAAAATAGATCTATCACTAAATGATAAGTTCATGTAACATCAAACACAAACTAGAAAGAAACAGGCCAAGCGTGTCATATTAATGAGAATAACGACAGCAGTACTTACAATCATAGATGCGAATGCGACAGCTTCGTCAAGTCCTCTTCGTCTAACCCTTGCCTGAAAGATCCACAACCTGGATAACAGCAGCTTAACTAATCACTCTCCTTTGGCTGACTGTCAGTTTCCTCCAAGATCATAAGTTTCATATGTTCAGTTCTTCCCCCTTTCCACCATCATAGAGCCTGTTTATATAGGTTGGGAGGGGTCTAACCTCTTGAGTTATGTTTAGAACCAGTTGGGGACCTTCTCCTTAGATCAAGGATCTTTTGATGAAATCAAGAATTTGAGCACAATTTCCTCCTAATCTCGAATGATCTCCCCCTTATTCTCCTCAACGGGCTAACAATTGACCCAGAATAGGGAGCGCTCCCCCAAAAGGGGTATCAGAGTGTTGTAGCACTCCTGGTGTTCCTTGGGAAAGCGCCACCACTCTTAAGATGAGAAGCGCTCCTCTAGAAGGGCCTAAGGGGCATTATAACGCTCCTTGAATCATAGTAGAGGAGCGCCAATGCTTCTRCAGCTATAGTAGGGGAGCGTTCCCCCTCCAAACCAATGTTTTAGTGTCTCTTTCAGGTATCAAGATCTATTTGATTCCAGTAGACCAGTTCTTGACCTTCAAATTAGTCATACGAGGTGTCATAAGTGCCTCCTTAGTGTCGTTATCATGGCATCATGTCTGAACATTGTTTACGACACTAGTGATCAACTTGCGACACTTGTGAAAGTTGTAGGGAAGATGCGACACTTACGACGACTAATAGGGACAATGCGACATTATCCATCTGAGAAATTTTGACGTGTAACACATTTATGTGTTTATATGAATATGTTGTATATGTATGTGATAGGTTCCATCTACAGGGATAGATAGAATTCTCTATCTGTTGATTTTTCTGATTTTAGAGTGGGTTCTTAGTGGCTAAGCATAAGGAGTGGCAACAGAGCGTTGACGACTCTGTGAGTTAGTGAAAGGACTGCACATCTAAGTTCTGTGTTGAATTTAGGTGAGAACTTGCCAGGAGGAAACACCAAAGGAATCATAGACTCAGGAGGAGTCTCATATTTATTGAATACTCCGAAGGAGAGACTGTGCAGGGGAAGGCACAGAAAGAGACAAGATTATTGAAGATTTTGTATATCTCTACCAAGTGGGAATTGAGTGAGTGCAAGGAGTGCACAAGAGGACTCTATTTTGAGTTCTACAAGAAGAGAAGTGTATGAGGAGGAAGACACTTACAGAGTTATTGAACACTTTGTGGCTCAACAAGGCGTGCTTGAGCAGAAGTCACAAGGAGGGTGATTATATCCTTTCAAGGAGAGAGAGGGATGGATTTATTGAATACTCTGGAGGAATACTTGTGCAAGGAGTGCATCAGGCCAACACTCGAATGAAGTGTTGAAATATGCAGAAGGGTCGAGTCTCTTAGAGGCTGAGAAAGATGAAAACCTAGAGGAGATAGTGCAAAGGGTGCACAAGAGTGGAATTGTTCCAAGTCCTGAAGCTCAGGAGGAGTGGTGCAAAGTTGCACATAGAGCGTAAGTGTGTGCTAGGGATGAGGATGAGTTTCAGTTCCAAATATATGGAGAGAGGGAATTTCCAGAATGAAAACGAGACCCAAATTTGTAGGGCTCACAGGAGATAGATTGAAGGTCGAGACCTTCGAAAGATTTGAAATATTCTAAGGCATGGGAGAAAGAGAAATCTCAGGAGGAGGAGCAACAACAGCCACTGGATTGGCACTGGGAAGGATCTTGAATGTTGGATCATGGGGTATTCAGGACCATTGATCTGAGTTATTTGTAATCAGGAATTCATACCTTGGGAGAATGGGGAAGAATCACATCGAAAGTTCTCGATACGTGAAATCCAGAAGCAATTGGAGGCTCACCCCCAAGTCATAGCCAGAGGTCACATCAGGAAGGTAAAATGGAGGAGATAGCACTCATTTGACCCTAATTTGGGAGTTTGGGGATCAGGAAGAGTCATACTGACTCATATCACCCAAAGTTGAAACCCTTGAAGTGACTGGTGAGTTAGCGCTCGGTCACAGATGGTGATCACATGAGAGAGGCTTGCGCCTAGTGCCTTTTCACATGGGTGAAGTTTCGTAAGAGGACCTGTGGATTTTCCTATTGGGAGCTTCTAGAAGGGACCCAAAGGGCCATTTCGACTCAAGAATATTGAAGATCCATAGATCGGGAGATTAGCAGGACCTTGCCGAGGTAGGGATTACTGCATCAAGTGGTATAAGAGATGATTTTTCGTCTGTATATTTCAGTTGAAAGAGAAAGAGGAGAAATTTGTTATCTTTGTTTTTAGGTAGCAGGAAAGAGAGAAAGAGATAGTTTGATACCATCAAGTGGTATCAGAATATGAAGACAAAGTGTTTATGCTCTGTGCAGTGATTGTTTGCATATGTACAACAATCATTTGACAACCAGGTGGGTTGTAGGAGAAGCTGGGAATGCTATCAGTTGTAGAGTGAACAACAAACTTTCCAGGAGGGCAGGTAGAAAGTGAATATGGCCACTGAAGGCCATGAAAGTGGTCCAAAAGAAGACTACCAACATAAAATATAAGCTGATATAGAGAAAGAGCTCAGCGAGATAAGAGCACAAGTGGAGAAGCTTGCATTTAAAATGCAACAGGATGCTAAACTGTATTGGGTGTACGAGTGGCCCATGAAGAAGAAGGTAAAGTGGTTGGTTTACAGATTGTTGGCCAGAGGACAACAAAGGCTATTGAGAGTGTGGCTGAGGTATGTTCAAAGCCTTAGAGGTGAAGAGGAAGTGGTTCACATCTATGAGCCAAAAACTGTGAAGAGTATCAGTGATGATGAAAAGGAGAGATCACTTAAGGATCTCATAAACTGCCAGGTGGGAAGTGATGAACTTTCAGGTTTCCAAATGGGAAATGGGAAGAGATCAATGGTTGATATCAAAGCCTTCCAGGTGGGAATTAAGGAAAGTTCATCTTTCCAGGTGGGAAATGGAGAGAGGTCAGTTGATCTCATGAGCTACCAGGAGAGCAAAGAAGGAATCCCAAATTTCTAGGTGGGCAAGGAAGATGAGATGGGATTGTCTGAAAGTATCATGAACTCAGAGGTGATTTAGGATCAGCAAGGAATGCTGATAGAGGAGGATCAGAGGAGTATTTTGATCATTGGGGGAATTGAGATATTCCTACCAAGTAGCCCAGTTGAGGCCATATCATGTGTTGCAGATGCAACAACTACAGAAGGATAGCCAATAGAAACTGTCAAGGAAGAGGAGAAGACACTGATGTCTACCCCAGAAGCAGGAGAAGAGAATTCAACAGAATTGCTCAACATTTTCAGCCAGGAAGCTGAACAGGAGACAACTACAGTACTGGAGCTTGTAGAAAAGGAGGAAGCATACAACATGGACTGTGCTGATCTATGTGAGGAATTGGAATCCCTAGAGAGAAGGGTGATAGTGCAAAGTCAACACATCCAATAGATCATGTTGGAGACAGATGGAGCATACCAGCCCAAGGAGAAGCTGGAGGAAGCTGGAAATATGCCAGCAGCAGAGATGAAATTCAAGCTATCAGAAGGAGAATCTGAGTAGCATATCAGTGATGAGATTGCATATCTGGAGTTTGCATCAGGTTGGAAAGTAAATACCATAAGAGATTGATAAAATAGCATGGGGAATTAAGATGATCTACACATTGATAAGAAGGAAGTGCAACAGAGAAGAATTCCAAAGAGCCAACCATTGGAGCAGTTGGCAAAGGTGATTGAGTAGATAAGAAGGCTAATGTTGAGGTCAGTGAAAGAATCTATCAGTAGGAAGAAGATGAATAGAGGAGAGCCTTCCATAGCAGCAGGGAAGAAGTAGCAGTAGCAACAACAAAGCAGTGGAACATATGAACATCTCTAGAAGAGATTTTTGGATCTAGGTGGATTTCAACAGAGCTGGGAAGCTCATGAGAAGGAGCCCATGAATTTTTCATAGCAATGGTGTATGATGCAGGAGCACCACTCCAATTCAGCAATGCGCCAACTAGACAACATATCACTGCACATTCAAGATGAGAGAGGCGCCAACCCTCTAATTTTCAAAATTTAAATTGTTATTAAAAGTTTGTAAGGATGGAAGAGCCACATTGATACATTTGGATAGGCAGGAGATAATGTTTCCTTTAATTGTTGAAAGGATGATGAATATCTATATACGATTTAGATCTAGTTGGTCATTGAATGTAATTCAATGTAACTAATGAAGAGTAGGTAGCTTGGAGGGAAAGGCTTGAGAAGCCCCTCTTTTGAAAAATATCTTTGTATATAGATAGAATAGAATGGAGTATATTAGAATAGATAGGGAGAGAGGGGAGATATTCGAGACTCTATTGCAGTCCGATATTTTGTACACATTGTAAACATGCATTCTGAGATTAATACAAAGAGCAGTCTTTCCTGAATAAGATTCTTTGTGTGTTTCCATGTGTTTAATGAATGTCATTTATGTGTGTATATGCATATGTTGTATATGTATGTGATAGTTTGCATATGTAGGTATAGATAGAATTCTCTATTTGTTGAGGTTTTTTATTTCAGTATGGGTTCTTAGTGGCTAAGCATAAGGAGTGTGCAACAGAGTGTTGAAGAATCTGTGAGTCAGTTCAAGGAGTGCACATCTGAGTTATGTGTTGAATTCAGGTGAGAACATGCCAGGAGGTCACACCAAAGGAATCATAGACTTAGGAGGAGCCTCAAAGTTAATAAACACTCTAAAGGAGAGACTGTGTAGGGGAAGGAACATTAAGAGACAGAATTGTTGAAGATTATGTAGATCTCTACCAAGTGGGCATTGAGCAAGTTCAAGGAGTGCACAGGAGGACTCTGTTCCGAGTTCTGCGAGAAGAGAAGTGTCGGAGGAGAAATAAACTTATAGATTTACTGAAGACTCTATGGCTCAGCAAGGCATGCTTGAGTGGAAGTCACCGGGAGGGTTCTTATATCCTTTCAAGGAGAGAAAGGGACATAGTTACTGAATACTCTGGAGGAAGACCTGCACAAGGAGTGCATCAGGCCAACACTCAGACAAAGTGTTGAAATATGTAGAAGGGTCGAATCCCTTAGAGACTGATAAATATGAAAGAACAAAGGAGATAGTGAAAAGGGTGCACAATAGTGGACTTGTTGCAAGTCCCAAAGCTCAGGAGGAGTGGTGCAAAGTCGCACACAGAGAACATGTGTGCACTAGGGCTGAGGCCGAGTTTCATTGCCAAATCTTTGGAGAGGTAGAGTTTCCAGAACATAGACGAGACCCAAAGTTGCAGGGCTCACAGGAGATATATCGAAGGTCGAGACCTTCGAAACATTAGAAATCTTCTAAGGCACGAGAGAAAGCACAAGCTTAGGAGGAGGAGCAACAACAAACATTGGATCGACACTAGGAAGGATCTGGACCATTGGATCACAGGGGATTCAAGACCATTGATCTGAGGTGTTTGTAATCAGGAGTTCGGACCTTGGGATAATGGGGGTGAATCAAATCGAAAGTTCCCGATACGTGAAATCCTGAAGCACTTAGAGGCTGGGCCCCAGGTCATATCCAGAGGTCACATCAAGAAGTTCAAAGGGAGGAGCTAGTGCTCGTTTGACCCTAATTCAGGAGTTCAAGGATCAGGAAGAGTCATAGTGGCTCATATAAAAACACTCGAAGTCGAAACCCCTGAAGTGACTAGTGAGTTAGTGTCTAATAAGAGTTGGTGATTGCGCAGGAGAGGCTTGTGCCTAGTGCTTGTTTGTGTGGGCGAAGCTTCATAATAGGACTTGTGGATTTGTCTATTGGGAGGTTCTAGCAGGGACCCAAAGGGACATTTTGGCTCAAGAATATTTAATATCCATAGACCGGGAGGTCAATAAGACCCTTTCGAAGTAGGGAGTACTGAATCATAGACCAAGAACCCCAGGAGTGTACTGAGGGCCCTAGTCTACAACTAGGGTCTTATTCCATCCTCCATGGATAATGGATCTTGTAGTTGCATTAAATTCAACACTCCCTCTCATCAAGAGAGGAATTCTCACCAACACCAAGCTTGTGACAAAATTACACAAACTTTGTCAATGAAAGTGTCTTGGTCAAAATATCCATCATTTGTTCTATCGTTGGAACATACTAAATACTAAGAATGTTCTTCTGCAGCATGTCCCAAGCATAGTGATATCTCATCTCAATGTGCTTCGACCTATCATGAAACACTAGATTCTCGTAGAGCTTTATACAACTCTGGTTGTCACAGTGAATGACTGCGGGTTCTAGCTTTGCACTGAACAAGTATCTTCCTAAGCCATACTTCTTCTCGGCTAGTAGTAGTTGCAACAATGTATTTTTCTTCTGCATTGCTCTGGGATATGGACCCTTGTTTCTTGTTGGACCAGGAAATCATTGTTGAACCCAAACTAAAGGAATATCTGGAAGCTCTCTTCCAATCCAGTATACTTCCCATCCAATCTGAACTTGTAAAGCCATGAATCATTACACCTCCAATGGAAGTGTATTTGAGACCATAGGCTATAGTCCACCGAACATATCTCAGAATATGTTTAACAACAACCATATGTATATGCTTTGTTTCACACATGAATTGGATGAGTGCATTTACTGCATAACAAATGTACGGTCTAGTATGTATGAGGTACATCAATGACCCAATGAGCTACCAATATAAGGTGGGTTCTTCTGGATCTGAACCTGTAACATGATCTTGTAATTTCCTTAGGTTAGATATCATTGGTGTGGTGATGGACTTACAGTCCATCATGCCAAATCTATGGAGCACATCAACTACATATTTTCTCCGTGAGAGAAATATCTTACCTGGTTTCTACCACACCTCCAAGCCCAAGAAACAATGCATGAGCCCCAAGTCTTTCATTTCAAATTCTACAGAAAGCACACTCTTAGTATGAGCTATTAAGTTTTCCTCTCCAATGAGGAACAAATCATCCACATATAAGAATAAGATAACTGGATGATTTTTTACAATCTTTATATAAATATTGGGAACTTCTATTATCTTGGTGAATCCAAGACTTTGTAGAAAGCTGTCGATTCTACCATACCAAGCTCTCGGAGCTTGCTTCAACCCGTACAAGGATTTCTTGAGTTTTCACACATGAGATTATTTTTCATGGATCACAAAACCTTCAGGATGTTCAATATACACTTCTTGCTCAACTTCACTATAAAGAAAAGAAATATTAAAATCCATCTGATGAAGTTTCCAACCAAATATTGTGGCAAGAGAGATAATAATCCTGATGGAAGTATATCTATAAATTGGAGAAAAAATCTCGTCATAGTTAATTCCTTCTTTCTGAGAGAAACCATGAGCCACGAATCTATCCTTGCATTTTTCAATACTTCCATCTGCTGCATGCTTATCTTATAAATCCATTTTGAAGTTACCAATGATTTTCCACGAGGTCTATGAACCATTTCCCATACATCATTCTTTAGAATTGAATCATATTCTTCTATCACAACATCTTTCCACACTTGATGTTTGGAGGCTTCTTCAAATGTGGAAGGTCCTGAATCAATCACAATATTCAACTTAGCTATGAGACTGGAGTACTTATCTGGTTTCTTTCTTTCTGTGAAAGTTCCCTTCAGAGATGAATGCTTTTCTGCTTCCTTTAGTATTTCCCAGCACCAGGCTAGTTTCCTTTTAATAGGAGGTTTCTCCAAAGGAAAGTCAATAGAATTCCTTGAGGGATCCACTAGAAGTTATGAGGTCTCCTACTTATGCTCATTTGGAAGAGGAGAATCTGAATAATCAAGTGGTGGAATTTCTTTCTCCCCTGAATCACATGGAAGTTCTCTGGCACTACGAAAAGATGTCTCTTCATGAAAAGTCACGTCTCTTCTTACTTCGATGAAATTTTGACCTGGGATATAAATTTTTTAATCCTTTGAGGTTTCACTGTATCCCACAAAAATTCCTTTCTTTATGGAGGGCTCTAGCTTAGTCCTCTTTTCTTTTGGAAGGTGAATATAGACTCGACTACCAAAGATGCTCAAGTGATCATCATAAGGATTTATACCAATTAAAACTTCTTCTGGAGTTTTTGATTCAAGATATTTGTGTGGACATCTATTCTGAATGTAGACTGCAGTACTGACAACTTCATCCCAAAGAGATAACAGTAAGTTCTAGTCATACATCATGGGCCTGACTACTTCATAGATAGTTATGTTCTTTCTTTCTACAAACCCATTCTGTTCGGGGTTATACGACAGAGCCAACTCCCTCTTAATGCCAGAATCCCGACAGAGTTCATCATATTTGAAGGAGTCAAATTCTTTACCATTGTCTGTTCTAAAAACACGACTATGTCTTGTTGTTTGATTTTCAACAAGATTATTGAAATCTTGAAATCTACTAAAAGATTCATCTTTAGTCTTTCAAAAATAAATCCAAGTTTTATGAGAACAATCATTAATAGAAATTATATATTAAATACAACCATTCATAGATGGGGCAACCATGGGCCCATAAAGATAAAAATGAATTAGATCTAGAATGCCATTAGATTTTCTATTGTTGTGAGGATAGGGTTTCTTTACATTCTTACTGAGTGCACAACCTCTACAAACACTATCATGCTCAAAAGAAAATACTGGCATACCTATCACCATCTTTTGAAAACCTGTAAGTGAGTTGTATTTGAGATGTCCAAGCCTCCTGTGCCAGAGCTCTTAGGATTTATCATCTTGTGTGCTAGTTCTTGAACAATTTGACCTGAGATTTTATAAAGACCACTCTCACGAGTTCCAATAGTCATAACTGTTCTCATATCTCCATTTGATAGCCACATGAGAGCCTTCGCTTTGGTGAAGGATATTGAGTATCATTTTCTTTCTAACACTGCAAATGAGATTAGATTTTTCTTTAAACCAGGAACATAAATAATTTCATCAATATGAAAGATATTACCTGATTGAAGTTGGAAAGAAGGAGATCCAAAACCTTTTATGTCGTAAGTACCATCATCACCTAGTTATACCTTTACATTGAAATTCTTGTCCTAGTAGTTTGCAAGATTTTGTTTGAAGCCTGTCATGTGTTTGGAAGCCCCGCTGTCCATTAACCAAATTTCCTCTAATTTGGTTATAGTGCCAAAAAGAGATGAGATGAGATAATATTCTTGATTTTTTTCTTTCTCTTTGGTGGCAGCCCTGGTTTGTCTTCTTTGAGGTTCCTCTTGAGGTTTAGGCTCTTCAGTAGCAACTGAGGCTTGGAACTTTCCTTTTCTTCTCTCTTGAGAGGGAGGGTTCCTGCAATCTCTTGAATAATGTCCTAGCTTATTACACTTAAATTTTTTTGTTTTAGATAAATGAGGATTAACATGAGATAACTTACCTTGACGTTTCTTACCTTTGCCTTTAGATTGATGGAAATTCTTCCATTTCTTGGCTTTCCCTGAAAGGGAATGATCTCTTAGAATTGAATGATCATTTCTTCTTTTGGGTCTTCCTTCTTGTTCTAAGAATTCATACCATAATCTATCAAAGTTAGGTTGGGCTTCTCTTCCATTGACTGATGTGAGAAAAAATCCCCATGACTCAGGGAGTCCATCAACTGCAATTTGCACAAGGTCATCATCATATACATCAACTCCTATTGTTATAAGATAATCTCTGGTTTGAGCCATCTTGGAGAAGAAGGCAACAATTGATTCATATTTTCCCATTCTCAAAGTACGTAGTTGTTTCTTCAAAATTCTCTTCTAAGTTGGTGCCTTCTTTTTATAGAGGTTTTCCAAAGAATCAAAACAATCTTTGGCAGTCCTTATATGACCAATGATGGGTATCATGTTGTCCTTAACAGAATAAAAAAATATTCTTTTAGCCTTAGTTTGTTTATTTTTGTATGATGCCCTGAATGTGTTTGAAGTGAGTTCTTCAATTAACCTAGTGATTGGCTCTTCTAGATCATTCTATTCAAGAATGTTAAGTATACTACATTTTCAAGCATTGAAGTTGGAGGCCCCTATAAGTCTGTCTTCAAATTTGACTGAAGAGGAGGCCATGTTGAGTTCTCTAGATCAATTTAGTAAATGAGATGTTGTTGATTTGCAAAACAAGCCCTAACAATATGGATCCACGTAGGCTCAAGTTTTCACTTCTTGGGCTCTTTTCACGCCCTAAGCTCTGAAACCATGTTAGAAATAGAAACATAAAAAAATATATACCTTTTCAAAATTTATGTTAGCTAGACCAACAAGAACAGAGTAGATCTAAAACACTACAGTTAGATTTGAACTATAAAATATTTATGAGTATGTAAAGCAGTTAGATCTGAACTATAAGAATATTGATGAGTATGAAAAATAGTTAGATCTGAACTAAACAATATTTCTGAGTATTGTAAATCAATAGATATGAACCTAAACAATATTTCTGAGTATTGCAAATCAATAGATCTGAACCTATATATCTAGGACATTAAACATTTCAAACAATATATCTAAATATTTCTGAGTAATGCACACTAGTAGATATGATCCTATATATGTAGAACATTAAGCATTTCAAATAATATATCTGAGAATAAATAAATCAAACATAAGTGAATTGTAACTTACCTCTGAAGATTACCTCAGTGTAATGAAGAAAATCTTGACACACATGTGAAATGTTAAGCCTCTGATTTTTTTCTCAAATATAGTCTTGGACTCATAGATCAACCACCAAGGGTTATATCTATATAGAAGAAAATATAGGATTGTTATTGAAACCATACAAAAACCTCAAGGAAAGGACAACAAACCCCAAACTAAATTCTGGAAGTAACCCTTATCTCAGTCACATAAAGACAACAAAATAGGGAAATATTTGGAGGTTCCATATATGCTCATAAAGAAGGCGTCAGTCTATTGAAAGTGGCTAGCAACTTAGCATGCTAGTTGTGGCCCTTAAGGGTACCAGATTTGCATAAAGGAAGGGACGAGAGCCTCTAGAAGAGGCTGTTTCACACATAGAGAGATCCAAATTCTTGAGGACTGACAGAGTAAGGGTGGCCAACAACTTAGATGAAGGACAACAACAATGGAGGGTGATCCTAGCAGCATCAAGAAAAAATGGAAATGGAACAACCCTCAACTCAACAACCTTGATCAATTTCCAACACAAAAAGAAGTCGAACTGTAATAGTCAAAGGAGGCCGCAACACTTACAAGGAAAAACTCAGAGCAATCTGCCACATAGAATAGAAGAGAGCAAGTGTGTGTGTAGGAATAGAGAGGGAAAGGGTTTTATTTATAGTCTTAGGGTAGGGATTAGGTTAATAGAATAATAATTAATATAAATAATAATTTAATATGTCATATCAAATATTAATTAATATTTCTATTTTAATCTTACTAAGTCCTAAAAACAAAAATACAAACCCCACTCAAACCCAAACTCAAAAACCAAAGGGTGAAAAACAAACAATGGGTTATGAAAGGGAAAATGGGTTTTCTTAGTGGCAACACATGTCCATATGATTCTCAAGGTGACCAATTTACTTTATTATCAGTACATAAGGGGTACATCACACAATGTGGTCATGCCCATATTCATAGTCTCTCCTAGGTCTTGTGGACCATCCTAGGAGAGAGGAAGAGGATCACACACCAATACATCTTGGTATTACACCAAGATCTACTTGATCAAAGACTAGGTTACCCCATAACACATCTGGGGTCTTATACACCAAGGTACAAGACCAAGGATCAACCCATGCTTTAGGCATGGGTACCTTAGAACACATCCAGGGGCCCTAGACATATCTAGGGACTTATATTGCTTGGTCCCAGAACATGAACCCCAATCATCTACTGGGGGCCCTCACAAGGGTCTTTTTCCATGGATCTAATTGCTTTGTCCTAGACCAAGAACCCTAGGAGTGTATTGGGGGACCTAGTCTACAACTAGGGTGTTATGCCATCCTCCAGGGAGAGAGGCTCTTGCAGCTGCATTAAATTCAACAATTGATTTAGTATAATTATGTATATGGATCAGTGACAATGTTTTGTCAATGGATGTAGGTTAATGATGCTTGCTATTCTGACTCACATAAGGAGTAAAGGGGCCATGCACAAAAACCAGATATCGAGTGAGAGGTGGGGAAGTGTCCCTATCACAACCTACTAGCACTCCTGTCATGGATCAAATTGTAGGTTAATGATTACCTTGTTTGAGAGGTCCACAATGTCATGAGGGAGGAATGAGATAGTCATTCACGAATATTTCTAAGGGGCACACAATAAGGCAAAGTCCTTGTTACTTAGAATCCCTTAGTGTCTCACAAGGTCAACCGAGTGGAGTGTTGACTCCAAGGGTTGGACAAACTACCAAAACCAGTCAATGGCGAGCGACACCCTTGGATCATGAAGATGCATATTTAAGGGAACGTTGCATAATTAAAAACTTGAGTCAATAAATATAGGTGCCCTAGAAAACATTGAATTTATTAGAACTTGTCGGATTAAAATAATTAATTAAGGAGTGATTATATTAATTATAAATCCCAATAAAAGTCAAAGCCTTATTCAAATACTAAGCCTGAGTTGAAGTTTTAGTTAGGGGACTAAATTAAATTTATTAATTAAATTAAAAGAAATGAGATAAACCAATTTAAAATAAAATAGTGAGAAAATCTAAAGATAAGATAAGATGCACATGTGTGCATAAAATTAATAAAAGGGAATTTAAAATAAGAAAGAAATAAAAATGAGAGAATAGGTGTACACATAGGATGGTATCTAGAGTCTAGCTACCACTAGTCTAACTAGAAGAATACTCCTTATCAAACTCTAACTAAGATATAGTTAGGAGACACTCATTAAATGAGAATTTGGGGAATAAAAGGACAACTAAGAGAGAAAATAGGAACACATGGGAGGATGTGAGGGAATTTGACTTTTTAAAATTAAAATAAAATTAGTAATTACTTGTGCAACTTGGGGAGAGAGTGACAAGTGTGTGGGTGAATAATCCTAATTTATTTAATTAAAAAGTTAATTATTTGTGCATGTGGACATGTGTCAGTGAGGAAAATTCTATAAAACAAATGATGTAGTTGGGAAATGGATCACACTTTTTATTGGTAAGGTTATGCTACCAAAATCATTTTGGACTGTATTTTGCTTGTGAGAGTTCGGATACCAAGCTTGAGATAGAGTGGTGGCTCTACCTTGCGAGAAAATCTTGGTGCTATAGTATTTCTAGTTGTGTGTGTGTGGACCCTTTGTGGCTCATGGGGATAAGGGGGAAGAAAAGTACCCCTAGCGTTGGTTGGGAGGTACTCGTGAAGTCTCTACGATTAGAAAGTAGGAGGAAGCAAGGGATACAATTTTCCAAAGAACTTATTCAAAGTCCATCTTCGTCGGATACGGTATTTGATTGTTCAATTGTGTTGATAGTTATTTTCTCCAATGAGTTTTGAGTTTTCCCGGAGCTTGTTGAACATGTAATTTATATTCAGTTGTTGTTGTAAATATTCAAAACATTTCATTTTCTAGATGAAATAATTATAATATCACCTGATATGATGATTTAATAAAATTATGAGTGACTTTTGGAACGATAAATTTCATTATCACGTATTACTGGTGTTGGAATTCAATTAGTTGAACTGGATTGATTGGGTTTCATAAGTATCCTTAAGAATCAAAGGGTACAATTTTATGGTCTAGCATTAGGCATTATCCTTTATAACCAATGAATTGAGTTGTTGGCATAGCTTCCACTAGGCATTATCCTTAATGCAACTCATTTCTTTGAATAATATCACTTGAATTAAGGTCTTTAGTGTTAAATGATAATTGTAGATTTAAATCAAATGCATTGACCCTTCTTGTAAAAGGAAGTTCTCTTTTATTTAAATTTTAACCAGAATATTACTCATTCTTGTTGATTGAAAGGTTAATGCATTGGTTGAAAATACTGACATCAACGATGTCCTAAATTCTAAATTAAATTTCTCAATTATCCAAGCAAGCATTTACTCTTTAAATTATTTTATCTTATACAATGGATGATAATGTAAGCTCTTTTATACATTGTCTATAGATTAGAGTCTTGATTTCAATGCCATCATTATTGAGTGATTGTTGGTTAATTGAGATTAATTAAATTTATGTGTATACACTTAATAAATGTCATTAACAAAGAAAGTGTATCCAATCTTTGGGGTAAAAAAAAGGGGGAAGCAAGTTTTTATTTCCAATTGTGCATAATGAGGATGAAAATCTTATGAAAAAACTCAATGATGTTACTCCACTGGTCCACAAAAGTTTTAAGAAAAAAAATTGTATGGAATGCAAGTTTTAAACTCATTTTCCTTTCTTGAGTGTCATGATATATAGTTTAAGTTTTAATGTTGTTATATGACAAGTCATATAATTGGTATTTAGTTCCATTACTGTCACATCATATGATTTAAGTGATAAGGAAGTATTAAATAGAGTAAATAAATAAGTTGTTGGATGACGTGTTGGTTGTATACTTACTCAATTATACATTGTTATGAAAAGAAAGATTTAATAGTTTAACATTGGGTCATTATATGATAATAGATTTAGTTTATATAGAGTTTTCTTATAATAGTCCCCATATATGATTGATATGATGAATATATAATAAAAATTTTAAGTAATAATGTTGAATGGAATAATGATGATTAAAACGAATTCTCTATCTGATACTAAGATTGTACTTATGCTCTTGTGATTTTTATCAATATTTATGCATTATTCTCTTACTAAACCTTGCACTTAATATAGTTTGAAATATTTACCAAGCAAATTAGTTTATTCTATTGCAATAGGAAGAACTGATGTTTAAGTATGGTTGATGAATCTAGTCTTGAATTTCGGCTTATCATTGGACTAATGGGATTTAGATACCTCTGTGTTCCTCAGAACATTTGCCAGTCTTGAGAAATTAAGTTGTCAAAATCAATCAGATGAATCCTGGACTTGAGCGTTGATTATGTGTCCTAGAGGTCCTAACCTTGCAGTATAGGTTGGGTGGGTAGTTTCCTTATGTTATCTTTATGTGATATGGATGATTGAATGATAGTGATGTTGATTTTAGTTGATTGGGATGAAAATTGATTGTGTAGTTATTAATATATGTTGTGAAACATGTCACTAGTCGTAACATTGTTTTTCAAAAAAACAATATTATTACCTCTTTTGTACTCACTATTTGTTGTCGTAACAGAGGGTTCATTACATATGGTATCAGAGCGGGTTCAACCCTATGACTTTGGATCATTACACCTTCCACTATGTTAAACAAATGATTAAAACTTTATTGCTAATTAAAAATTTGAAAATTTTCCATGCAGGTAATCATGGTTAGAGGACGTCGTGGAGGTAGATGATGTGGTGTTGGAGGAAAAGGTGTGACACCTCCAATAGAATCCATGCCAGTGGGTTCTAACCCCTAAGGAGAAGAAAAAATCATTAAAAAAGAACAGGTTGTTGTGGGAGATGTGGTAAGTATGATCAGATCCTTTCATAGGATGTCAAAGGCTTTGATTAACCGAATGGATCGAGATGAGGGTAGAGTGTCTATACCCAATGAGGGTTCACAATGCCCTCTTGATGGTGGTGTTAGCATACACAGAGAACTCAAGAAGGTGAATTTTCCTAAGTTCATCGGTTCCACATATGGCTTAGTCATTGAGGCATGGTTGGAGAACATGGTGATGTGCTTCACACTTTGTGACTACACCTCCAACATGAAAGTTCACATGGCAGTCTTTCAGCTGAAGGGGAGTTCTCTTTTATGGTGGAAGACGCTCCTACCTCAACTAAACATGGTCTTCGAAGACGTTTCATGGGAGTTATTCAAGGAACGGTTTCGGGATAGGTACTTGTCCAAGGAATTCATTGAGCACCAACTTAATGAGTTCAATGCCTTATGACATGGTGGTCGTATGGTGGAAAAGTATGAGGATAGATTCATGGAGCTTCTTAGATATTCCCCACATATGAACATGAAGAAGTTGAAGGTCAACAAGTTTGTGTTTGGCCTTAACTTCAAAATTCGTGCGAAGGTAAGGATTATAATGCGTCAGACATTACACGATGTAGTTTAGAAGGCCCTCATAGCCGAGGAAGAGATAAATAGTGGGTTTCAAGGCATGAATCCTTCTAGAACGACTAGACAGATGACATCAGGCGTGCAACAACATCAAACGCCAACCATATCGACTTTAGGGAATCGAGATACATCTAGAGGACCTATGTTCACAACACCATGATGACAGACTCCTCAATAGAGGAATCGTTATTGAGGACCACCGCATCAGTAGGAATGTCACCCGCAATAGCAGTAGTTTAGGCATGTTCAACATAACAAACCAGGATCACAAAATACTAGGCCAACAACTTCTACTATGGGGACCAAGAGTATTGGATCGATGTTAAGAACCAAACATCAATATAGCATATAAAAACCTTAGGAAAAGTACTCGACGCCTTGAAAAAGAGATGATATCATATAATAAGCCTCTTTGAGGGGGCAACCTCCTTTTACCCCACTTAAATTTTCAAATCGAAGATTATTCAAAATGAAAATGTCTCCTTGGTATATATAGGAGACTAGAAGGTATAATTACAAATAATGGCCTAAAGCCGACATAATTAAAATAACATTACTAATCTAAATTACAACTAATGGCCTAAAGCCGACATAAATAAAATAGCATTACTAATCTATTATGCCCCAATTAAGGGGTAATGAGCCAATATTAGGGCTTAACATGCCCCTCCCCTTGAGACAAGTGTTTTCCACAATGCTTGAGTAACTCTGGATGCTTCTGTATAAAACACTCATCTTCCCAAGTGGAATCTTCAGCCGGTAGTGTCCTCCATTTAATGAGATACTCTGAAATGGATCTATTCCTAAGTTGGCGAGTTCTTGTGTCAGTGATGGCTTCAGGCTCCAATATGATTTTTCCTTCCTCGTCAAGTTCTGGAAATATAGTTTGAACTGGGATCTTGTCGCCTATAACCTTCTTTAAGCATGAAACATGGAAAACTGGGTGTACTCATGAAGAT